>BQNB010023123.1:1139-62171 GCA_026074375.1 Tanacetum coccineum | reverse complement strand
AATCAAAAGTTCTTAAAAGTTTAATCTTTTGTGCCATTGATCTTGTGCTTCATACATGGAATGATCTAGGGATCCTACATGCTCACTCATGACTACTTCATCGTCGGTCATGTATTCAACCCCTTCCTCCATATCTTCTGAATCATAATCGGACTCGGCTCCTGGTTGGTTAGGATCAAAGTAGTGAGCAAATTCCCAGATTGGGTCATGGGTTGGCGTACTTTTGCCAAAATAGGTAGGAGGATATGATTTAGTATTGCTGATGTGGTTCTCATTTACCTTTTTTCTCATATTCCATGTACTCGACGATAATCATATCTTCAATCTTTTTAGGTGTCTAACTTTCTCGTGTCAGCCTAAGATACTGTTCAATGGTGAGATCTTCAATGTCAACCTTATTCATGATGTTTCCTAGAGAATAGGTCAAAGTGAGAAAAGACATAATTGCAAAAATTCAAATTACTACTAATTTTTAGCTCCCCGACAACGGCGCCAAAAACTTGATGCGTATTTTATTTAAAAATATATTTTTACCAAGTTTTAAATTTATAAAACTCGATCTATCTGACAACGCACTAACTGGTAGAGAACCCGAATGTGGGTAGTATAGAATGGTAAATCCGAGGTCGTCCCATGAGCTAAGTTGTAATTAGTTTTAATTTGAAATGTCACGTTTATAAAATGGTTTTTTTATTTGAATTGAAAGGAATTAAAAATAACAATAAAATAAATAACTAGAAATTAAAAGAGTTGGGGATATCAAGAGAGAAAACATGCTAACCTGGTTACTTCATTACTACTATTAAGAATACATTTTTCTGTGCAATGTTAAACTATGGTTTCATTAGTGGTTTCTAAAGTCGATAGACTTGAATGTGCATATTTAGTCTATCTTATACTCCTTGTGATTCCGAATCAGTCCCAAATCGCCTGGGAGGTAGGTTATCTAGGTTGCAGTGATTATTCCCAACTATTCCCAAAACATATCTAATAACCTATAACGATTATTAACCCTCTTGAAAGAGTTTCTGTGTTTTTTAAGTATATTAAATGATAAGTGTAATGACCGGTTAGTTCCTACACAAGGTAAAGAGTTAGTGATCCTCCCTAATACCCGTTGGATCCCATATTGACTAGATAATCTAATAATGGGGCAAGCTATGTCCAAACCACCCGTACTACCAAAACCCAGGTTACAAGATAGTCAAGTAATATCTAACAAAACCATAATCTAACAGGAAACAATCATAACAAAAGTAACTACATAACTAGGCCATCACTTTAAGTGCTTAGCCGCTCATGGTAACGAAAACACAGCAAGAAATATAAGAGATCATAGATTGAAAGCTCATAATTCTTACAGTATTCATATTTGAACGATTAAATACAAAAAGTAAGTAAAGTATGATCTCCCTTGGACTCCAGGTGGAATTCTTCGAAGGTTGGAAGCCTTTGTCACCTCTCCAATTGGCTGTGGAGGAAGTGATGTCAGAATAGCTTGAATGAGGCCTCTATTTATAGGTATTGAACCTGTTACGGCACAACCGATAAAGGTGTTACGCCGTGACCATCATACACGTCATTCCATATTTAAGCAGTTGTTACGGCGTAACTAGATATGGTGTTACGCCGTAACATTGTCTTTGATATTCGTACTTGCTTAATTTATGTTACGGTGTAACCATTTTTGGTGTTACGCCATAACATTCTTCAGAAAATTACACTTTGAGTTCTTTTTCCCTTGTTTCTTGTCACTTTCCTGCATTTCTCTTGAAAACTACAAAATAATAAAAAATATCTCGTTATCGAGTATTAGTGCAGGTAATATAGGGGGTAATTTGATACCAAAAAGTATTAAATATTTGATGTTATCACCAAGGTATGTGATCTCTTAATCTCCTCACTATTGAAAATGTTAAAGTATAAAATTCTACTTACTATTTGTTGTTAAAATAAGTGTTAAGTAATGCTAGTCTAACATGTTAAAGTTGAATAAGTCATAGGTAGAGAGATTAAGAAAAGAGGCTTATAGGTGATGAAATTAGGAAATAAGTGAATAAGCGTAAAACGCAATCGTTGATATTTGAGGAGCTAGATAGATATCTAATATTTGTAAGCGCCGGAAAGGCATGATAACAAATACTATGGATGAGACAAGATCCAATCGACTATGATATCCACCTCAACGAAATTCCAACCTCATGTATCAACAAAGGAGCCACTAACTCGAGCAAGAATTTCTAACACATCATGATTCTTAATCGTCCCTTTCTCGACTATACTTAAAAAGAAAGTAATCTCCTCTGAAATAACTTCATCGGAAGATAAAATCGTCAAATCCCTCACCAATCCTCTTCAATATAAAATCCTTTAAATTATATACAGTTGAGTCTAAAAGCGATAAAACAATACAACTAAAACTCCTTGTTAATTAATCATCTAATTATTAAACTCAACAATTTCGTTTAAAATACCAAATATTGAATTAAAATAACATTATAAACTAGAAAATCACATCTCACTTAAAAATCATCAAAAACTGCAAATACTAAAAACTGAGAAAAATGAGTCTCAGATGGTGGCCCCTCAATAAAGGGACCGGCCAAAAAACACATAAACAAACTCACCCCCAAAACTGCTACTGCAGATGACAAAAATATCAAACCCAAAACACCAAAATGCAATCTAACAACTAAATCTCAAGCAATAATCCTTAAGCAAGAACACATAGATCATCATCAACAACAAGGATTGTAAGTAACCCCATAATCTCATCTCTCAATCTTATGTCTAGTATATAATTTTTGCACAAAATTAAAATTGGGGATTTTCAATTTTCTAGATTCTTATAGAATTAAAAATAGAACTATCCAAGATATAACTAATTTGATTCCTGTAGATTTAGAAATTGCAATTTTGTTAACATTCAATTAAAACTATTAGAATCATATTTTGAAAAGTTAATTATAAAAACCCCAATTAAATAGTTTCAAAAACTTATCACAACTAGGAACTCACAAAAATTATTTTCGTACATTGTTAATAGAAGCTAAAAACGTTTTACATATACACACGATGAACTCATACTTGTTGCCGAAATATATAATCTAATATATATTTTTTGACACTCTTGGTTGAGCAAATTGCCACATTTGTCACAAATTGCCACACACTAGGTTTCATATTTCTATAGTTCGATTTAAAATAATATAATAACACACTTTCATTTGTTTAGGAAGCGTCATGACTCACATCCTTCAAGTCGAACTTGAATTAACCAAGAACTATATTCCCAAAATCTCAAATGAAACATATATTCCCAAACAATTAAAAAGATCAATCCAAAACCAAGAATCTCGAACCATTCACGAAGGGCGTATTGCAAATTCAACATTCTTGAGCCAAGATGACATTGAACCAATGTTTTAGTGCCATAGGCTTTCAACAAATTTACAATTTAAATGAGGTAATTTATCCAAGATTCATTATAGAATTTTACTCTCAATTCAAAATCTTAAATAATATTGATCGAACCATCCTTGTAAATTTTTTGGCACTAAGCGAAGAATTTATATTTACTCTCGAAGAATTTGCCAACATTCTTGAAATCCCTTATGAGGGTCAATGTTCTTACTCGGAAGAATGTTGTGTTAATTCTTTTAAAAATAACCAAGAAATTGATGATCCATATCACACTTTCATTCCCTCGTCAAAACAAATAAAACAATCCATTCAAACAACTCCAAATTCATACTACAAAAACACCTTGTCAAACAAAATCCATAAAATAGAACTCCGTGCCGATATGCAAACTTGGGATGAAATTCTCTGACAAAACATCTTGAGTCTCGAAGAAGTTTGTGATCACAAATTCACCGCCTCTTGTCACATGATGTATTGCATCAATAATAACCAACCTTAAAATCTTGCCTACTTCATTGTCAACCGAATGTCATCCGTAAAAAACAACCCCGAATCTCCAATGCCATATGGCATGTTGCTCACTCGTTTATTTCGTCATATAACTTTCGTTCATCCAAACCTACTCAAATCCAAATATCAGAGTTTTCTCCATGTCATGGCTCTCATGGGACATTACAAATATTACTTTGATAAAGATTGGGAACCACCTGGTGAGGATGAAAGCATGGGAAGCAACCAAGTTCCAAGCAATAACGAATGATAACTATTGTAGCTTCACTAGGTAGCAAAAATCTTAGGATATTAAATTCAACTCTATCGCTCAATGCGATTTCCCTTGGTCTAAATTAGTACATGACTTATTAATTGTAGGAGTATTATGAGTCTTAAAATCACTACTTGTTGATGTTGCACAACATGATCTTGGTTAGCTTAATGTAGGTTTCTTTAAATACTTATGTTGTTCACTAGTTAGTTCTAGTCATTCTACATGAACGTGTATGATTACCGAATATTATTAAAAATACGTTGCAAAACTAATAGGTGATTACATCATATATTCTTGTATGTCTTAGTTGGTATGAAGCTTTAGGACTTGCTGTAAAATGATCTCCTAAAAACCCATCTCCTTGCAAATTTCAGTAGAAAACAAAAATCTGGACAACCTGGATTTTACCCGGTGGCGCCCCCTAATTATCAAGGGCGGCCCTCTGATTGATAAGGGGGCCGACCACTACCAGACGAAGTTTATTGTTTTCTTTTTGCTTTTTTACTCTCTTTTACCTAGACCCAACTATTCTTTCCTAGAATTTACAAACATTCCTTATATTTGTACTCTTAACCATGTATAATTATCCCAAGTTATCCCATCCTCCTAGTATAAGTTGATCATCATCCTCAATACTTCCATCGCATTCAACTTATCACCTCCAATGTCATCCTCTCACAAACCTCCATCTAAAATTTCTAAGAAACCTAAAATTTCAGTAAGACCAAACTTCACCACCACCTTACTCACCTCCACTTATTGATCCCTATATGACTAGGGTTTTTCAAGCTCAATCTCCACCTCAAAGTGACAACCAAAGTCAACCTACACAACCTCCATTTCCTTGCAATGAACCTTCAAAAGAGAATCATTTTATGACACCCCCAAACCAAGCCTCACCTCAACCTTACTTACCTCTACTCATTGATCCTTATGTTGATGACATCTTGCAAGGGAATCACAACAACAATCAAACTCAACCTCAACTATCACCTTTTCCAACTAGAGAGAGACTTGTTGATGAAATAAATCAACTTCAAGATCTTTCAAATCTCTTGGCTATGCACCTCTCAAACCAAACCGCAAACCCACCACCAACACCATCAAACATGCCTCATACCATCACTTTGGAACAAGTTGAACATCATGTTGGATTGAGTATCTTCTTACCCAACCATATCCACCACTTCAAGTTCCACGCAACTATCCAACAACAACCACTTCCGCACCAAACTCGCCTCTAACAACCCACTAAATATAATACTTGTTTAGTCTTTCTCGCTTTAAATAAAAATCCACATATCATTTGCAAGCAAGCTCTATGGCATTCAAGAAGTTTTAGGACATTTGTAGTGCCTCTTTATTATGTTTTAATGCATGTTGTAACATTATGTTTTATACACAATATCTATCTTTAATTAATGTACTCTAGTTTTATGATTTTAAGTATAATGTTAGTCGTTGTTATGTTGCAAGTGTTTGTTCTACATTGTGATGCTTGGTGACACAAATATAACTTGTTACTATATACTATTCTTGCTAAATATTT
The DNA here is from genome assembly GCA_026074375.1 of Tanacetum coccineum. Classification (NCBI taxonomy): domain Eukaryota; kingdom Viridiplantae; phylum Streptophyta; class Magnoliopsida; order Asterales; family Asteraceae; genus Tanacetum; species Tanacetum coccineum. The sequence goes on along the minus strand of BQNB010023123.1, from coordinate 56,433 downwards.
TTTTGATAATTGCTAATGGTTAGAAATATATATCTTGTACTCGTTCTAAGTTGGTTTGGTAGCAAAGTCAGCATAGTTTGATTCCTTGGTGCCCTCGAACAAGGGGGAGCACACATCAAGGGGGAGCGTTTATTCCGTCGAATTAATACTTATACACCGACAAAGCCTTTCTGATTCTACAAAAAGGGGGAGAAATGAAATAAACTCACTAAAAACTTGTTTAAATATAATTTTACATTTAATGAGTTTAGATTCTGTAATCATCAAAAAGGAGAGATTATTAATACAAATAATGTCTAAAAACCTTATTTATATTTTTCGACTTCTCTACATTTTGATAACCACAAAATGTAAAAACGATCCATGTAACGTAAACAAGTTAGTAGTCGTAATTTTTCATTTCGACACTAATCACTTAAAGGTATGAATAAATAAATGCTAAATTTATTTAATGATCAAAGGTATTTAAAGTTTATCCTAAACTTTACATTTTTATAAAATATAACAAAACAAGTTTACAAAATTTAGACAAAATATTTTTGTATTTACAAGAAATGTTTTAATTAAAAATAAATTTTTAATTCAAATTTTTTACCCAAAAACAGATACAACTACCCCAGATAAAACCTCCCCTGAAAAAGACAAAAAGGAAGCGTCATACAGTGGGCGGCCCCCTTAGTGATAAGGGGACCGACCAAATAATTAAGGGGGCCGACCGTGTTATGTGCTCCTCTCTTTGCCTATAAATACTGGACTATTCCACAACATTTCTTACCTTTTGCACACATATTTCTTTTTGTCTTAAATCATCCAATACATTCCTAATATTTACTAAACCTTTGATCATTTAATTAACACAAGCATTTCTTTCCAAGTGATCCAAGCTTTTCTCTCCAAGTGCAAGAGAAGAATACTCGTAATCGACAAGATACAAATATTATAGTTTAGTGTGTCCACGAAACATAGTTTAGCTAGTGTTATTCATTGTAATTCAATCATCTCTTATATTGTTGTGTAATGGTTTGTTTAAGTAGATCAAGTAAGTATTTAGGTGATTAAATACTTGTTAGGGTGGTTAGTATTTTAGGCCATAAAATACAAAAGTGTGGTAGATTGGTTCTAGCTAAGATTAGAACTTGACATTTAGCTTAGTGTCGGAAATTAGTGTAAGCTACGTGATAGATTGGTTCTAGCTAAGATTAGAACTCAACATTTGACTTTGTGTCAAAAATTGGTGTAAGCTACTTGTGTGCGGTTTTCTCCGCCTAAAAGGAGCTTGTTGACATAGTGAAGAAAACTCTCAAGTTGGGTACTCGAGTAGTGGAGTAGGGCGAATAGGTGCTTTGTTACCGAAAAACTATAAATCCTTGTGTTGTGGTTTGATCTTTCTAACTCTTCTCTTTCATTACGTAGACTAATATTGTGTTGATAATTTCATTTATTCACTTGTCCTAATTGTTTATATTGTGTGAACATTGATATCATTTAAACTCGAATCTAAGACTTTACACAAACAATAATTTAATTTTTAAAAAGCTGTAAACTATTCAACCCCCCTTCTAGTTTCCACAATCTCCATCTAATTATGAGCATCTCTTAACTTCTCATTTGATTCATTATGCATCATGCTCGCTTATACTTTTTTTCTTCAAAACAAGCATCACCCATATGATTATGTTATCATTTTTATAAACTTAACTAGTAATTTTTAGTGAAAAAAATGTATCCTTTACGTTCTTGCAATATTATTGTACTTATTAAATTGTTAGAAGTAAACTAGTGATTTTATATGTTAGCTAGTGATATTAGTAAAGTTGTATCTTGTTGGTGAAGGGATTAAGTTAGTTATGAGGTGGATTTGTTGTTTGAATTAGTAGTGAATGGAGATAGGTTAGATTAGGCATTTGGGGAAGTTGTGGATGGTTATTTTGTCACTTTCAGGAAATTATATAAGCTGTCCCAAACAACCCTTACATTACAGGTCCCGTAAAAATGTTTTGAGATATTAAAACTCTAATATTATGATAGTAGATGTCGTTACGAAAATTTTGATGTAAAGAATGTGAAAATCCGCCTTATAACGAAGAAGTTATGGCCGTTTAAAGTTTTGCGAAACATGTCAGGATCTCACAGCTTTTAAAATATTTCGAGACATTCTGTCCAGTTTTTGAATTGAGGTTTTGACCCTTTTCGGGTCCGAACCGGCTAAAGTGCATAAAAGAAAACTTGTTCGGAATGATTTTTCGTCAAAATAAGCAACTTTTGTTGAGGCATGAAAGTTTAAAACGAGTGAGTTACGTCATGCTAAAGTCGGATAACTGTTGGGACTAAAAATGGTATATGTTGCTAATCGAAACTAGTTTTTAGGTTTTTGAGGGTTTTCGGGCCCGTTTGAGCTTTAAAAACTTTAGCGAATAATAGTGTATCATTTATAATTTATTAGGACGCGTTAGAAACATTATCAAAGCGATATTTTGTAAGCGATTAGGAGTTACCAAACATGAAAAGTTTTATTAGACGTAAAGTATATACTAGACGAGTACCCATGCATAGCACCAGAGATTTCTAGCGGCAGGTAATTAAAGATATGCGATATTGTGGTAAATATTTCGTATAACGTTTAAGATAGAACGTTGAAAATATCAAAATGTAACTGCGATCCGTTGTAACATGCGATAATTCAACTATAGCAAAAGTTCTAACATGTATGAAACGACATATAAAAACATTTAGTGAAACTGAAAGTAAAACTTAAAAAATCAATCTAAATACTAATAAATGACCACCTCAATCTACATAAATCAAATAAAAACATACCACGTTTAACAACAAACCATCATCATTCTCATTCGACGAAGAAGAGCCATTAGAAGTAGTATTATCATTATTAGGATTCACTCGTAGCCACTGTACCAACCTGCAAGGCTGCAAAGAAACCAACATATGTATACACAATCTATAAAATATAACACACTTTCATCATTAGGGTTTTGAGAAAAGGAGGCATACCTTTTTTTAGGATTCAATCGTAGCCACTGTACCAACCTATAAAACATGAATAAATTAGTATGAAAACAATCTCAGTCTTTCTTTCTAGTAGGAAAGACTGATTTATGAGATGAGTTATGAGTTTATGGTTGTTTATATAGGATGTGCCAGCTGTGTATATTTTTGCTATTCATTGAATAGTTCTAGAATTGTCAAACATTCCGTCATTAGAATTGTCAAACATTCTAGCATTAGTAATTAGTTTTCAGGATTATAATAAAGCATTGAATAGTGTCAGCATTAAATTGTCAAACATTCATTTATGTTTTCAACATTCCTATAAATAGATTTAACATTCAACATTCTTATATTTTCAAGAAAGCATGCTAAACTCTTTATAATGTAGTATAAATTAGCGAAATAAAAATGGAAACTAGACGTTTAAGATCGCTAAGTGCGTTGAGACAAACGAATTTCAGATATAATTAGAAACATTAACGTTCGGGATCTCTAAACTTGCTAAAATATGACACAAGCATATGCGAGTGATGTTGACTTTCCAAAAATAGTTTTTGCATCATTTTACCTTTATCTTGCATTGAGTCGTGTCGTTATTCATTTAGGTCTTGCATGCTCATATTACGTTTGTAGATTACTATTCTACGTTTGTTGAATATTTCATCACTTGCTATTTTGATTAAGGTGAGATTTCATAGCCCCACTTTTACTTAATACTTGTTTTGAAATACTTTGGGGTGAAATTACATTGCTTATTTTTACGTTTGGACACAAGTACAAATTACTCGTTTACGGATTGGTCTAAGTACCCTTTAATCTATGACTTACAGTACGCCCTTTGTCATGAACCGTTAATTACCTCGTGTAAGCACGAATGTTATGGATAGATATATTGGGGTTGACATCCCCACCAGGTTTGACTGAGTATACGTCAAACAGGCGCAATTTCATTTGAGATACTTTACGGGTGTCCCAGGTTAGGCACCCGCATAGGCTTTTATTCTTGATTATGGTTAACGCTTCAGTGTCACGAGCTTAGACAATAGTAAACGCATTTTGTGTGGCTTGTATTTGTTATATTGCGATACACACTTTAAAATCTTGTGGTTCATATTTACAGTTTTATAAACCTAAGAACTCACCAACTTTATTATTGACACTTTTAGCGATGTATTTCTCATGTGCTTGATTTTCATGGCTTGCTTATGGTATCGCATTCATGGAGTCTTTTCCTGCATAATGTTGATCATTTGTATAACTTTTGAACTACTACTACTTTTGGGTTTAAGTATTGTAATGTACTCGGTTGAAAACTTATTTCGCTTTGTTAAATTCAAATGATCACTTTTCAAAACGACTCATATAGAGATCGTTCTTTATTACTATGTGTTATGATGCTATGAAGTCATTCGCCCCCAGTTACTTTTTCGCTACGATATTTTAGGGGTGTGACAAATTGCTCAAAAATACTCTCAAAAGCTTTTTCCCAAACACACCCAATGTATCTCCATATGAGCCAATTCATCCAACTATGTCGATCTTTTTCGTCTATGACGCTTTTATATAGTTAATACAGTACAATTTTACATATTATTCGTTTGATTTTGTATAAGATCGTGATTAAGTTCACTATGACCCATCATGCGCGAACACACTTATGGTACACATTTAGGACATTACCGCGTCTATATTACATTATAAAGCATTTGAGACATTTTATTTTTAGAAAGTCTTAAAAATTTAGACTTTACTTGGTATGAAAATATAATGATATGCAATCTTTACCATCCATCTCATTTTAGGGAACCACATCTTAGAGTGACATGTGTCGTTTCTTAATTAAAAAACCACCTTTATTTTTAAATTAACATATCTTTTTATCTATTTACTAGCCTATAAACCCGTGATAAATCACAGGTGGCTTATAAAAAGTTTAAAAAAGCAAAGTTCAAACACTTAAATTTAAGAAAATTTAATTCTCAAACGTTTAGCGGAAAATTTTGAAAGACCAAGTAATAGTTTATTTAACAGATATAGTTTTAAGATTCATGCTTGCAATTGGAGATAAAAAGACCAAGTAATAGTTTATTTAAGAATAATTTTAACAGATTAACACAAGTATTTACAAACTTCAAACAAAGCTGGACTAAAAAAGAGAATAGATCGACCCACCAGTTTTAACAATAATAAATAAATATGAATGAAAATCAAGTCACAATGAGCAATTTTAGAATAAAGCACAGTAATCAAATTTATAAATTAGAGCAGAGCACATTACTTTTATAATCACAGAGCGTGAAAGTCACAGAGCATAGATTACCTTTCGGTTCTAGTTTCTTGCTGACCTGGAACAATTGATTCTTCTGGAAAGATCTTGCCTGAAGCGATAATTACATAATTGGTTTATGCATAATTTTTCAATGTTGTACATTCATTATAATGAATGTGTGATACCTCATATGTATCATATGTATGAATTCATAATGGTAACCTTGCATAATTTTTGAGTCATATTAATTGTTGGTCAAAAGTCAAACAATCTTAGTTAAGTGAGAGAGAAATATAAGTTGTTAGATATAGCCATAGAAAAGAACAATAGAGATTAAATATTATAGATCTTTATAATGTATGTACAACATTAAAAAATTATAAATCAACATTGTGAAAGACTAAGCGTTCCCTCATTTACACGACAACCATCGTTAAGCATTATATCAAACACTTGTTAGGCAGCTTTAAGATGACATATCCTGTAATAAGCCAACCCGTAAAAAACCTGAATATCAAAATTAAAACCCCCTACTAACAAAGTTTCACCATTCTAATAAGCCAACCCGTAAATAATTTAAACATCAACCATGATCATTAAAAGAGTAGTCTTTTCTTACTAATTATGAAAAACCCACAAAAGCACAAAACTAATAAAATGATTAAAAATTCATTAATTCGTTTTGAAAGTTGGAACAGACAACCAAGATTACCATATTTGACTATCAATTGACATACACATTCAAAATATTAGTCGATTCAACCAACAATAACAAAACCCGGTTTTTGATTTCACTTAGTTTTACAGCTTGCATATGAATTTTGATGAGATCGAAATATAACCTATTTTAACAGACAACCAAAAAAGTTTATATCGAGACTTAAACCCTAAATTTGGATTATATACTGAAACTAAACATATGAGTTAAACACTTAATTTTGTATTAATCTGATTGACACATAACATTTAGTCATAAATTTCGATTTATACATACCTTCGAAAATGAGATGAATGAACTTTCGATATTGAGAAAAAAGAGACGTCGAGGTTGTGAATTCAAATCACCAAAATAATATCAAATTCAATTCAAACAAATTTATGAATCTAAACCTTCAATCAATAAAAAAATTGTTTATTAAAATTATAATTAAGCAGCAAAAGAAATGGATGTTACTCGAATGATCCAAACCAAATTTGAGTTAGAATAAAAGACATTTTGAATTTCATTCTTCAATTGGGTTTATCTTGACATCTCCAAATCAACATGTGAAAATTGAAACATATTAATAAAAAAGAAGATGAAACATTGAGTGTGAATTTAAACATAAAAAAAAGTATGGCGATAACAATGAAGATATACCCGTGATGAGTAATCGTTTGAATTTTGAACCTATCATATAATTTGTGTGAAAGAAACGCCTGATTTATGGGAGAATAAAACACATTGTATTTATGGTAACCTTACATAATTTTCGGGCTCATATTAATTGTGAGTCAAAAGTCACACAATCTTCATTAAATGAGAGTGTTAAATGAAATAAAGGACTTCATAGTTAATAATTTGCATTTTCATGTTGGTATTAGTGACATCATTTATGATGTCATTAGTGATGTCATTTGTGACATAAACAACATTTCAAAAAAACTTCTTTTATTATATATATAGATAGATAGATTTTTTTATGATTTAATTTCACTGTATTTTCTAAAATTTTGTGATCTTTGACTCAACATTCATTTTCATATATTTTTAGTTTTTTATTTTAATTTTAGTGTCGTCAAAACTGCTGCTTTGCGCGGGTATCATGCTATCATAATTCAAAACATGGTTCGACTAATAAGCTAATTTCAAATCTAGCTTTTTCTTGTTTAGCTCAATCAACGAAACAATAATCCGAGCCAGTGCAAACATGCTAAAAGCCTATATAAAGCTAGAACTTAAGCTAATACAGATAAGATTTTCCATGTCATGAGGCGAGAAAATCTTTTTATTCCGAATGTGCGTGGTTTAACCATGGTTTTTTGATGACCATTTCCGATTCTTTCTTAGCCTCCCCATATGAATGTACGTGCTAAAACCCAAAAACGCCCTTACACAAGTCTGATATTACACTTTCCACCCCTATTTAAAAACACAAGAAACACCATCACAATTATTATTACAACTGTAGTATTTATTTAATTTAATACCAAAAAGCGCCACCAATGAATAAACAGACACTTCCAAACTAACTATCACCCCGCCGCAATTTAACCGGCAAATAATTTTCCGGTTACACTTTGTCGGAAAAAACAGGTCGGAATATTCTCATCTCAAAAACAAACTTCACACACATCTGTTTTTTATTAAACATTTATTATTAATTATGTCTGTTTTTTTTAAGAATTATTATTTTATTCGATCTGTGTAATATGTTATCCATTTGGTTATTTGTTAAATATGAAGTGGTTTTTGAGCTAATGGGTTCATAATTGTAGTTGAAAACAAAATTAGACTTTTTATTTTTTTCTGTTCTTTTACAATAAAGTGTTTATATAAAATTACTACGTAGTACTGTAGTATAATCATCGGTTACAAATACTTTATGCTAGTAGAATAATATTAAATTCAGTTTAATAAACATATGTTAGTAGAAGACTGTTTAATTAGGGGGTGTTTGTTTAAGCTTATATGATTTTTTCGGCGTGCTTTGAGACTTATGTAAGTTTAAACCCCACAAGTCTCAAAATAAGCTCGAAAATTGAGGCTTATGAAATATAAGCCGAAAAACAAATAAGCTAATAAGCCACATATTTCCGTTGTTGGTATGAAATTAAAAGGCGCATTTTTTTAGTGAACTGTTGTGGCTTATTTTACATTTGATTTTTCTAGTAAAAATGTAAAATGGATACATTAGTAAAAAAATATTATGTGCAGGTTAAATTTGTCGAAATCACTAAGTTTACGCTTTGCGGAGAGTTGGTTCTTGGAGGCAATAATACTTTGTTGATGAGATGTATAAACTTAGCCTTTAGCTGAGATGAAGAACAATCAGGTTATGACCCTTATCTATTTTTTTTAATTTTTTTTTACAATTTATAGTATATAGTTTAATGTGTATTAGTGCGTTGGTATTGCTACAATCGTAGTGGTCTATATGGTTCCTAAGTACATAAAATCATTGTAAATGTAGTGACTGAAATCGATAAGCTATGCAGGAATTGGATACACCAGAAACGCAACATTTAGCACAAGCTTCACATGAGTCTCAAAGTGACCAACATAATAACGCAACAGAGGCTCCTGTTCCTGACTCTGGGTCGGTTTCCATTTCGAGCAATGACAACAGAAAAGTTTCCCGTGAGGATATTGAACTTGTATGGAAATTTCAACTTCTTTCGTTCATGATGTTAGTTTTCGTAAAATTACATAAAAGGTTAAGCTTTGTCGATGTTGATATTAGTTTTGAATTTTGTAGGTCCAAAACTTGATAGAACGATGTTTGCAGTTGTATATGAATAGAGATGAGGTGGTCAAAACTTTACTAAATCGTGCAAGAATAGATCCTGGTTTTACCACTTTAGGTAAATAAAAATATTAACATTTTCAAGCTTCTTTAATTTCGTTATTCCTTAAGTTTGACTATCATGTCACATTCAAGCCTTAGATATAGATAACATCCATGCTTTAATAGTATACTTTTTTGACAGTTTCGTCTATTTTGAGTACCATGTAATGATATCCAAGTATAGTAGTTTAAGCATATTTGCTATTCTAAAATACTTTTTGGCGGATAGTTTGGCAGAAATTGGAAGAAGAGAATGCAGATTTTTTTAGAGCTTACTACATAAGGTTAAAACTGAAGAAGCAGATCATTCTTTTCAATCATTTACTTGAACATCAATATCACCTGACAAAGTATCCCGTTCCTCCAAAGATGCCTGTGGCTCCCATCCACAATGGGATACATCCCATGCCAGGTAACCTCTTGCTTTAAATAACTTTTATCTACAAAAGGGTTAAAAACGGTAAAACTACTAAAATTTGATCATTTTTGCATTTTAAGTCATGAAGTTATTTTACGCAGTGGTTTGTTTCCGTTAACTTTTGTATGTCAGATTGACAGATTTATCGATTAAGTCGCATTAACTTTGTTTTTCTTTTCTTAGTGTAATTCCCTAAACTTTATTTGTACTTGTAGAAAAATTACTAATTTATGATCCTAGAAAGTTACAAGGGACTGAACTTAATCATGAAAGAAAAGGTTTAAGGTTAAACTGTTAAACAGTTGAAAATATAGCGGTTTTCTCATTATTGACCCAATGCAAAATATAGAAATCCTCAAACTTATGCTTGCAAAACTTGGTTCAATTTCACTGATCAAAGTTTGTCACTATTTTACTGATATTCTGATGCAGTTCATACTACGTAACATCATTACATTGTTGTCACTATTGTTTAATATCACTTTTTTGCAGTGCAGTTAACAACTTACCTATGGGTTATCCAGTTCTACAGCAACCACCGATGGCAACTCCTGGTCAGCCTCATATGGATGGCATGGGTATGTCTAGCTGCCATGTGGTCAATGGAGTGCCTGCTCCCAGTAACTTCCATCCCATGCGAATGAACTCCGGAAACGAGTGAGTTAAAATTCAATTATGTCATCTCATGTTCCATAATTTATATGTCATTTAAATTATACATGTCAAAAGCATCTTCCCTGCTTTGATATGTTTGCTTTCTTGTTATCATCCAAATTTTTTTAAAAATTGCATGCTTATGGCTAATTTTTTTATCATTATCAAACGGGTATAGGAGTACTATAAAATTGCTAAAATGGAAACAAAATTGCTACAGAAGGAAACAGACCAAATGGGTCGAAATGTACATTGAGTGCGTGCAACCTTTTAAATCGCTTATATTTTATAGTAGTACTTTTTGGTTACATTTGCTGATGATTGTTTGCTTTGTTACTCAAGTATGGTAATGGACACCAGTGGAGCTGGTGTGTCTCCTATTCCAGCTAATGGGGCCATTTCACCCATGTCGGATATGCCTATGAGTCCTACATCCGTAGCATCCAGTGGTCATTTCCCCTTTACTGCATCTGAACTATCAGGAATGGGAGTTGACACATCAGCACTCGACACAGCGTTTACATCTGATGTGGGAAGTTCAGTAGGACTGCATTTAGCACCAGATAATGGAAATTCTAGATCTTTTGGTCAACTCCCTTGGAACTTCAGCCTTTCGGATCTAACAGCAGATTTGTCAAACCTAGGAGGTAATTTTGTTCTCATTTTCCCAGATTCTTAAGTCATCGCTGTTTGCAAGATAGTTATAATATTGTTGATTGTTTTCATTGTATGCTGTATGTTTCATTCTCTACTCATTTCCTCTAATGCTTTCCGTTATGCTATTTTCAGATCTAGGAGCTCTTGGGAACTATCCCGGTTCACCCTTTCTGCATTCTGATTCAGATATATTACTTGATTCTCCCGAGCAAGAGGACATTGGTAAGAGCACTGGGGTCTTAGTTCCATTTTCCTCAATGTTCCCGCTCCTAACAACATTGTATTTTTATTTGCAGTGGACGATTTCTTTGTTGATTCAGTTCCTGGACCCCCATGCTCACAGTCGGATGAAGATAAGTCCTAGTCTAATGTTTCCATCTTGAGAAACTATTTAGGAAAATGTAACGTAAGGGTCTGGTATGGGCCGTTGGATGAGCGATATATTATGTTGATTTCATTTGTTATTACAAAAGCATATACCACGGATTCTCTGTATCTTGGTAATTTGAGAATTTCAAATAACATTATGGCCAAGTGTTTCACCATATTTGTTACATGAGAATTGGACTTATTGAAACTTTGTAGTTTGTACTTGGTTAAGATGGTTTTCCGACCGTCAGCTTAATTAGTACTCATTCGGATTAATAGACGACTTTATAAACATTTTGATTGATCACTGCTGTGAAGGTCCGTTGGAATATACATGGAGCGGCAATCTGGTAGAGGTAACAACTTGCACAGAAGGGTACTGTGTATGGTACTCTAAAAGATAACCTTACTCGGAAAAATGAGATTGCATTAAGACTGTCGTTAAATGGGTTATGTGAGTATGTACTAATGATCAAGTTGGTATCACGCAGTCACAAGGATGAAGAGAGCAAATGTACGTACTCGGGTTGTTTAAGAACTAAACTGTAAATCATATGCACAACTGATTTTGTTTTAGCTCCCAACATTGTACTACACATAAGATACTATAAACATGACATTTTGCAAGAAACGAAAAGCCGTATCAAATTAACTATCAACAGTTCAAAACACACGAGTCACCGGATAACCCTCTCAGCTTTTTTGAGATATGGACATCGTAGCGACATTCAAAGGAGCACTCGAAGTAGAATATTGGCAAAATGTTATAGATCATAATTGTTTTTGGGACGGAACTAGCGTGAGTCTTGAAGTGTCGCAGTCTTATGGATTATTACCGAGTAGTGCAAATTTTTGTAGAAACGCACCCGGTATATTATTGGCCTTGCTTTGACCCTGATTATGGTTGGTCACATAGATACTCTGGTTAAGCCGTGCACATTTGAGTTAAAACTCGCTCTCTCCTAAAACAACATTCGTTTTTCTCGTCTCCTGATACAAGGGAAACATCACTCATTTTTTCTCGAATACACCGATCATGACGTAAATAAAAACATGTTGTAAAGCTCAATAAAGTTGGTTTATTTAAAGTTTTGAACCATAACAAACTCAAACATACCATCATGAATTGTACTAAACCATAAACTGGTTTCTGGGAGTATACAAAATCAGACAAAGCATAACAAAAAGAGATGTCTGTTTAAAAAAAAATTTGTAATGCGGTGAACGTGGATCGAACACGTGACCTTCAGATCTTCAGTCTGACGCTCTCCCAACTGAGCTATCCCCGCAACATGTTAGTAATAAACTTCACATAATTTTATATAAATTATTAACTAGTATAAAACAAAAGATTTATATAAAAAAAAAGTATGCGGTGAAGGTGGATCGAACACCTGACCTCCAGATCTTCAGTCTGGCGCTCTCCCAACTGAGCTATCCCCGCACCATGTTTCTTTCACAAATACTAGCTTTCTTATCTTTGCTTTGTTACTGTAATGTTTCATTGTTCTAATGCAACAAAAATGAGTAATGAATTACAGACCTGTTTAACCTAAGTACATCTACAACGTACTTCTACTATTGGTTGTTACAGGAGCAAGTTAATTAAGAGGTGGTTTGAGATGCTTCCGACGGCCAAGAGATGCCGCGTTTCTTTCTTACATGCGGAGGTAACGGTCATGTATGGCGAAGATAGCTATAGCAATAAGCAGCAGTCTGCAAAGTAAAGAGTAGTTGTTTGTTTTGATAAAACTTTTGATAACATAGGTGTATAGTTATAATTAGTAAGTGTAAACGCAAGTTGTACTACTAGAGATAGCATTTTGATTTAGAGCGTTTGGAAAAAGCAAGAATGATAATCGCTCGTTTTAGTTTTTTTTCCTTGTTGCTTTGTAATTTCTACTATATTTTTGCTAGTTTGTATTTTTAATGAGAAACTGCCGTTCCAATTTTTTTCTTGTCACATGTAATCAAATTTACTATGATAAACTCATTGGCACATGAAACAGGATACTAGCAACTAAATGCTAAAACTATATATGAGTAACTTTAATCTATATAGTTTATGTTACTTTATAGGATTAGATCTTCTAAAAGTAATTGATATGATTTTCTTTCTAAAAATATAGTAACTAAGCCACATTTAAATAGAATATTATTTTAATTTATTTTTACCAGAAAAGTAGGAATAAAGTGAAATCATTAGTTAAAGAGACAAACTATCCATCTTTCAAGGAAGTCCCAACATAAAAGGAGACATGATTGATCTTCTCTTTAGATTTCCGTATCTTGTTACAAAGTGACAACAGGATTTTGACTTTATGGATCAACCATTGGCTAAATCCAACTTATGTTAAAAGGGAGACTAAAAAGCTTTTATAGATTTTTTTTTACCTTTTGTGTTGAGCATAACAAAAAAAGTTATATAAGTAAAATTTAACTCCAATGGTAAAACTTATTCTACAACTTTTTTTTTACTCTTTAATGTTATAATAATACTTCATCCTTCCCAAAATTATTGCTTAACGACAAAAAACACACAGTTTAAGAAAAACATAATTATTACTGATTTTTCTCTTACTTTTTTCAGAATGACAGTTTTACCCTTAACTAATTAATTAATGTATTCTTTAGAGTTTGTAATATTTATTTTAACCAAGGGTAATATGGTAAACTTGATCAAATTTCACAATCTATTTTTTAGTTGTGGACAATTAAATTGGGATATCTCAAAAAGATTACGTAAACTATAAATTTGGGACGGATGGGGTATTAGAGTAGAGATAGTTTAAGAACAATATTTGTCAAAAAAAAAGCTTCCACTCCATTGATGAAAAGCTTTGATGACTTTTATGCGTCCTAAAAAGCTTCAGGAAAAGCTCCCGTTGAAGATGCCCTAAGTGCATCGATGTTGAGTTGCGAAAACTGATGTTGATATTGTTAGTGAAGTTGTGATGCATGTGGGACTCCAAGGGAATGAGCGCCAAATGGGTGAACTTGTATAATGAGGCGTTAACGTTTGTGGACTATGTCACTTCTTGATGAAATGATGCAACAATGTCTTCTTATTTGTGATTGTTTTACACTCATACTGTCGTTATCTTTTTTTCTCTGCGTATAAAGCTTCACCCCTACGCATTCGCATGTTATTGAGACGCATAGAGAAAAAAAACAAGTGGACGTCGTAATTTGATTTAGTATGTCATTTAAGGTCTAAGCGCAAAGCCTAGCACTGAAACTCTTGTTTCAGGACATAAAAGATATGTTTGTGATACCAATATGCTTGATTCTTTTCATGCCAAACCTACAAATTTGCATCTCTTTTATAAGACTCTACTAGCATCCCTGCAACATGAAAAAAATACGAAAATATAGTTAAAGAAGTTCACCTTAACATTTACATGATGCCAAACAAAGTTTTCACCTGACGGATGCTAATGACCTAATGAAAGAACACAACTAAAAGATGAAAAAAAAAACGAATTAGGTTAAATGTGATGATCTGACGTGTATTGAAAATAATGTATAATCTGCAGACTACAAATCAAGAAACCTCAAGTAAATTGCTAAAAAATGTCGGAATAAAGTACCGGCAGCATAGCCAGGAATTACAATTTCTGATAAAGAAAATAGAAATTATTGGAGCTCTATTCTACTACCCCTTGTTAAAGGGATGCACAATATATCACGCGTTTTTAAAATTTTACAACTTTGAATGAAACCTAAAAGTGTCAATTAGAAATCAAAACTCATAAACTTGAAAACAAAATCCCATTTTTAAACAACCCTTCTTGATATGTATAAAGTGTAATGTATCTTATCAAGAATCATCGGATCAAATTGCATTAAAGATGCTCTGATGGATTGGTGTATGCTACCAAGGGATATGTACGAAAATCACAGTCCAGTTCAACTGAAGTATCCTCATCCTCTTCCTAATGTTGCGTTATCGTATGCAAAACATGTAAACTTCTATGCAGCAATTTCTGAAATAAAACAAAAAAACAAGCAATTAGTATCCTCATCCTCTCGTGTAATGAAACTCTATTAGTAAAAAAATAGAAATATTTTCATGATCGTATGCATTCTGAACACACTTTGGGCGACTTTTGAGCAGTTCAACCGTGCTCGTAAGAACTATAATTTTGAGTTTGACCCATCAAAGGCAAGGTATGACAAAGTTGAGCTGTTTATCCATAATTGTGTCTTAATTTCCTATGTAGTTCTAATAAGCAGCAAACGCACACGATGTAAACTAACAAGCAGAATCTATTTTACAGATTATGCGACTTTATGAACCATCCTACTCGGTTTTCATTGCAAACAAAGCAAAATCTACAACTTGCAAGAATGATTTCGAACAAAAAAAACGCTTACATTTCCACAACTTATCCACGTTCGCTCATTCTTGCAAACTGTAGCTTCTTTTTTCTACCTTTCTAAACAAATTATAGTTGGTCTGCAATGAAAAGACAAGTACAACGTCTCAAAAAGCCAATCAAACTTTAATTGTTTTAAAGATACATAAACACAAAAAAAAAGAAGCTTTTGAATGATATAAATCATATAAGAGACTTACCTCTACTCGTCTGTCTATTTGCAATACTATAATTCCCAACGTAACCTTCAGAATTTATTCCCACGACATCATCCACGTTACCAAGTCCAGGCCCAAATGAACCAGGACCAGGACCATCAACCTCATTCGACTGCCAAGTTGCGTCACTATACATCGAACCCCCACGATACAGATTACCATAATATCCCTGCTGACCACCATTATTTGGTCCGTTAAATGATGCTACATTGTTTCTTCCAATCGCACCACTAACTGGTCCATAGTTATTATTTGTCTCTTCACCCCTAAAGCCAACTATATTTCCAGCGTTATAACCACGAGGACTCCCTCCACCTTGACCCCAACTTGCTGCATTGTTCCCAAACACTCCAAAACCGCCACTTCCTGAACCAAAATACGAACCTGGACCCGAAGCGGACCCACCAGGGCTAGTGAGTCCACCATTTCCCCATACATTTCTAGTTGATGAGCCTATTGGCTCGTTTCTTCCAATACTTTGATTATTATACCCGATAGGAGTACTGTATCTGTTTGGATTTCCACCAAAATAAGGGCTCGGGCTCATTACTCGTGTGTACCCAGAGGACCCACCGAATGCACTCGGGCTTAAAGTGGGCTCTAAGTTCATTCCCATACCATAACCAGTTGAGTTAAACTGAGGAAACCCGGTTCGACCGCCGACAACAGGACTGAACCGACTATCCATTCTAACTCCATAGCCTCCAATCGGGCTCATACTCATATTTGTAAGAAACGTGTTTGGTCTATTTAACCCATAATTATATCCAACCAAAGGGCTACGACCAGGGCCTGGGGATAACTCTTTAGGGACAGCCCGTTTAACTTCAACCATTTTACCATTCAGTTCATGGAACGTTTTGTATAAAACCCGATCCACGGGTTCTTCTGAATCAAATGTGATGAAACCAAAACCTCTTGGTCTTTGGGTGTTGTGGTCATACATTACTACTACGTCTGTGATAGTACCGAATTGATCAAAGTAAGTTTTGAAATCAGATTCTGTGATTGTTGATGGTAAACCACCTACGAATATTTTCTTTGTACGTCCTATGGGACTAGGCGATCCTTGGATTGTAGCTATGGTCCGGTTTAGTCCACTGTGGTCTTCCCTTGGAACAGCCTTCTTTGCTTCAACCTGAACATTTGACACCCCAATAAACATCTAAGCGTGTGTTTACGAATTCATGTGTTAAAGTGCTTATCTGCTTATTTTTTAAACAGATAAGCAGTACTTTTGTACTGAGTATTTGTGTGCTTTAAACTTTAAAGTGCTTAGATACTTTGAGCATAAGCATGTTATCTTTAAACTATGCGACTCAAACACCCCCTAAATCTAATATTTAGGGGTGGTCTAGATAATACATGTACTTTCAAGTGATTAGATGATTTTGATCAGAACTGGATATTAAGTTGCAATAAAACGCGGCTCGTAAAATAGTGACCAGATGTAAGATGTAAACATCACTTCTGATAGTGTCAAGCGTAGGGTACGTTCTGGTTATTTTAACAAACTAACCGATAAAAAAAGTTAAGTTTTGTTGCCGTTAGTATCAAACTGTGACCACTTAACATGACTTACGAACAACTACATTGTATCGGACAGGTGTTGGAGCATAAGAAACTTACAGTTCGACCATCAATCATGTGCTTCTCCAATACAACTCGCTCAGCAACAAGAGGATCGACAAACACAACAAAGCCAAATCCACGTGCACGACCAGTCAAACGGTCTCTCATAATAACAGCTTCAATCACCTCCCCGTAAGTACTAAAATACTCTTTCAAACGATCTTCATCGGTATCCCAGGAAATTCCACCGATAAACAACTTACCGTTATCCGGTTCCATCTTTTCTACAATCCCATGTTGAATTGCCATGACTTTCTATAGTTTGAACACTAATGCTACCTCAAATTATCTACATCAAAAAATTACAGTTGATAATATTAGAAATTCTAATCACAAAGATACTAGATGTGGATACTAAAATATCAAAACATATTCCTATTATCCGGTTACATCTTTTATACAATCCCTTGTTGAACTTCCATTAGTTTCAATATTCTTGACTTCGAATACCATTGTTACCTTAACTCAACTACAATTCAAATAAACACACCAAACCGAATTACAAATTTAATCATATGGAAACCCTGATTTATATAAGCACAAGTTGAACAGATAAAAATGTGCTTAGAAAAGCATCTAAATTGATCTGCATTATCCGAATGATCAGAATTACGTCTTTTCTACAATCTCAGGTTGAATTCCCGTTAGTTTCAATGTTCTTAACCTCAAAAATAACACTACTCCTAATTCAACTATAATCACAATTCCATCACGAAAAGTAACAATTTTGATCTTGCAACAACCTTGATCATAGAAACACTAGTATAACAGATCTAGATGCAGATACGAGAACTTCGAAATAAAACAATACCATATTGAATTTCCATAAGTTTCAACATTCTCAACCTCAAAAATTACTAACTTGAACGCAGCAAACTAAATTACAGTTCGAATCATACAGCAACAGTTTAACAGATCTAAATGTGGATACAAATACATCCTACATTGAATTCCCATAAGTTCAATGTTCTTAACCTCAAAAGTTACTCACTTGAACGCAAGTCCTACCTCAATTTAACTACAATTTCGAAAAACATAACCTGAATTATAACTTTATCATTCATAAAAGTTTAACAGATCTAAATGTGGATACGCTAACATCGAAAACAGCACAATCCCATGTCGAATTCCCGTAAATTTGAGTTTTCGTAACCTGAATTACTAACTAAAATACTAAAACTCAACATAAAGATTACACCTTTAACCAATGCATCAAACCACAATTATGAAAATTCCAATCTCGTAACAAAAACAACAACCTTAAAACACACAAACCTTAATCCAACAGATCTAAATGTACATTAAAAAACACCTTATCTTGATTTATAAAAAAAACAAAACAAAACACAAACTGATCAGATTACTAAAATTTAAATCCAAACACAAACATCAGATCCATCAATTTCCAAATATCAATCAAGATTCATTCATGTATATTAAACAGATCATACATCAATCAAGATTCATTTATTTATGTAATTGATTGATTTGTATTAAAGGGATTAAATTAAATTACCATTTAATGGAACCTGAACAAGACTAATAAGAAGATCTAAAGATGATGTTTTTAGCTTATAAGTTTGGTTACTTATAAGATGTGGAAAACAGAGGATGTGGGTTGTCCATACTCTTTTTTTAGGTAATGAATGAGGATATTTTTGTCATGTTTTTTTAATTTATCTAGGGTGGTTTGGGTTTATGGTGGAAGATGAGGGGTGTGTTTTGTTGTTGGTGATAAGCTGAGGGGTGATTTGAGTTTCCGATCTGAAAACTAAGGTTGAGCATCGGGTCAAAACCGGCCCGAAACGACCAAAATCGAACGACCGAACGATTTGATGGAAGACATGAACTGAGAATCCAACCGAGCCAAGGTAACTCGGTTCGGTTCGGTTTTGTGCCGGTCCATTCAGTTCGGTTTATGTGTGTTTTTCTCAGTTTTGGATTGAACCGAACCGAAATCGAAAATCATAGATATATATAGATGAATATGGTTGGCTCGGTTTTGGTCGAACCGGTTCGGCTCGGTTTTTCGGTTCGATTCGCTTTCCGATATGTTTTGCTTAGCCCTACTGAAAATCATTTTAAATCTTCTGTTAGAATCAAATACCAATCAGAACTCGAATAACTTGAAACCAATTGAATCAAGTTTATTTGGGTTGGGCGGCTTTTCGGTTTAATCGATCTAGTGAACACCCATAGAGTGGCGTGATGTATTGATAGTTAAAGAACGTGTTCAAGAAATGAAAGATGTTATGTATGTTCGGGTTATCAGCTAGTGTTGTACTGTTGTTCGAGTATTAAATAGATTTATCTGAATTTAGACTTTAAATGAGTTTATATTTAGAAAACCACGAGTGTAACAGGCAGTAATTTCAAACAATTTATTGATTAGTAATAAAAGAACACTAGTTATATGATAAAAACTATGCAGTAGAAGATTTTACAAATTACTTTTTACATGCCAATTTAATCCCTTGAGATCCAAATACACCAACAATTAAATAAATATGTACAGTAACGTAAATCGCATACCTTATTACTGCTCAACAAATCACGAACAAATGAATACTCCTGGGAGTACAACACTGCCGCGTCCAGATGTACCAGAGAAACAAAAACACTACTCAAAGTAGAACATGCCAAATCTAGTATCCACACTAACGCCTAAACGACCACTTATAGTTGCTAGGCTTAGAACTACGATTAAGCACATATAAATAATACCAACACACGAACACTCATAGTGTTCGCGTTCTCCCTTTCTCTTGAAGCCGACGATCGAACCAAGGGGAAAGAGGGTTTTGGGTTATTGATAATTATGAACCACTAATTTTTTTTGAAAGGCTGATATATTAAGAACTAGCTCCAAGAAGGAGGCCGCAAGCAGAATACAAGAAATGGGGAAGAAAAACAAAAACAACAAGACCACCCCCTAAGGGTAAACCAAGCTATACAAAGAGAGCCCACTACGAACTAGCCAGAGATCTAGGATTCGAAATCCAACAACTCCAATTACAAGTTGGAATCTTGCAACGAGCCGAAATCTAAATCTTTGACAACCGTTGAATGGACGGAAATATATCTTCCCGAAGGACTTTAGATCGATCATCAAAGGACGCATGAACCAATTTATTCCTCCATTTTCGGATGGCCCATAAGCCATATCGAAACACTCCATGAATGACTTTGTTAAGACGAGAGCAACCAAGATCAACAACCTTGTTCATACTAATGTCGAGCACATCGAAAGAAGGAAAAGAGACATGAGTTGCAAGGTTCCACTAGCTCCATATCTTTCTCCATATGGCCTTCACACGCGGGAAAACAACAAGGAAATGGTTGGAAAACTCACTACTAGCATCGCAAAAAGCGCGCAAGTTAGAGTCGATGTTAACACCTCTTGCAGCTAAATTAGGTCTAGTAAGCAGCCTATCAATAGACGCTTTCCAAACACAAATGTTGACTTTACAGGGAATCCATGAACTCCACACATTGTGCAGACCAAGGCTGTCACCAGAGAACAACCTATCTTGCAAAGAAGACGATAAAGACTTCACTTTGAAGTTACCCGAAACATCTTTAGACTAAGACCCAAGGGGAAGTAACAGGTGAAAGTCTTTTGTCTTTCATTCCCACATTCCAATGATCGCCAGAAAGATTTTCACCGCCATTCGTCTAAGGTAGGACCAACAAATTCCTCTTCAAATATATCATCGTCGGAATCAAGCACCCCATCATCATTTGGGAAACATTTTGACTTGATGTCTTTGCTAGTAAAATCTGGGAGGTGGGATGATATAAAATAAAGAGAATTTTTACGATCTTCGAACACTTTGACTGAATGAACTTTTCCATTTAGCTTCACATTAATAACCTAATTTATCTCGATCATTGAAGGCACAAGGACAAGAATATTGACATGTTGTAGGATGGGGTTGTCAAAATCCAGCCTTCAAACTTCCAGAACGATGCCAAACTCCTTAGCTATTGTGGTAACAGCCTTCATATTCCTTGCAATGATCGGAAGACCCTCCAAATTGATCCATGCTAGTCTCACGCTCGACTCACAGTTTTCATCCCATAACTTGAGGTCTTCAAACCATTGTTCCAACCACAGTTTGTTTGACTCCAGCCCTTCGATCGCAACATCTTTGGACGACCATTAAAAAAGAAACGTAAGCCCTCCCCCCACCCACATATTTGATCGTACAATCTTCCAAGCAATTATTTTTTATGATGTCCCATGCATATTGAAGCACCTTAAAAAATTTTGCTCTTCCGATCCAACAATTGTTTAACCTTACACATAACTTCTCATCTTCCTCCACCTCAATACACTTGATTGACACTAATTTAGTGTGTGTTTTAGTGCCACCTACAACATATTTGTAAGAACATGTAGGATTTTTATTAGGGTCCCGCGCCTGGAACGGAGGAAAATCCTCATTACGGAAGCTACTACTCTTCTTAGGAATGTTATCGACGGGCACCCCCTTCCAGTGACCTTGATAAATTAAGCCCTGTTAATAACAATCTTTCTAATAAGGAAACACAATTATAGTTTAAAAAAAACTCTTATATTATTCTAATTATCTTTTTCATATTTGAAATATATTTAACTTATCAAATAAGATAAATACAATTTTCGTAAACCAACAAAGTCAACCAAACAACCCAAGGGGGTGTTCGGTCGACCATGGGCACATAGGGACGATCCAGGATTTTTGGTCTAACCCAATTGATTTAATTGGTTATTTACTATGCAGTCTTAATTAACTCCAATACTCAATTAAGCCTAAAAATAAACTATCCAATTTAACATATTTAACTCAATGATTCCTTATACACATAAACATAAATACCGAATATATGTGTATTTCAGGTGTCTCACGTTATATGTGTGTGACCCTTAGGTCTCACAAACAGTAACTAATATAAGTTTGTATGTTTCGTCATGCATACACGTAATGCCAACAAACTCCCACTTGTGCATGGTGACAAACACTCTCGAAACTTATATAAGCAAGTAACAATCGTCTAACAAGATTTCTACCATTGCGCTACTACTCATGATCATTTGTTTCTCTCGCAAATATTAACCTATCATTACTAGCTAATGATCTTATGGTTGCCAGATTCCTTTGTTCAATACTTGTTGACACAAACATGGATTACTTTTCCTTGTGTCAACGTTTAGTATCTCGTTATAGAAATAATGTGATCACCAAAATGATTTATCACAAAGTCAGAACAACATTTTGGGCATGACCATGCAGATTTCAAATCACTTTCATCGAGTGGTCACTAAAGTATTAACTCTTCAAAAGAGGAACAAATCCTTTTGACTACATCCACCTTGCAATGTATCCATCAACTCATATGAAATGAACTTTTATAGCTACATTGCACGGAATAGCGGTTTGAACAAATCAAGATGAATTTCCAAAAATATCACTACAACACTATGCATCGCAAGTCTTAGGATAAGAGACTCAACCACGTAGGAAACTCGCAGTTCGACTAATGTCCATGGTGTGAAATTTCCCATTGGGCCTTTCCAATATTCACCCAACTATGAATATCTTATGCATCGGATTTTAGCCAAATCATACACTGTAAATAGTATGTGCTTATATTATTCACACAATATAAACAAGCTCGACTTCAGAGTCTAGAATAAATCTCGGATTACGTTTTTAATATATTATGCGCTTAAACAACATTATTCAGGGATTAAACATGAAAATACGGAACACATAAAAT
The DNA here is from genome assembly GCA_026074375.1 of Tanacetum coccineum. Taxonomy (NCBI): domain Eukaryota; kingdom Viridiplantae; phylum Streptophyta; class Magnoliopsida; order Asterales; family Asteraceae; genus Tanacetum; species Tanacetum coccineum. The sequence goes on along the minus strand of BQNB010023123.1, from coordinate 33,520 downwards.
TGATAATGGACAACTCATATATCGATATCTTATTCAATATGTAATTTATGCTATATAGTTCCAATATCCAAATGTCAATGGAAGAAATGATATAGACTTTATTAGCTATTATTAATTATCAATATAGACAATTTATAATTGACTTTTGCCATTTTGTCTTTCATTTAACCAATTTGCGGATCTTTACAAATACAACATATTCAATCCTTAAATTTTGCATATATACTTACTGTACTCTTACAACAAGCTGATTTCTCCAAGCTATATGTGTTCATGTGCTAAATTCATAATAAGCACATAAATATATACAGTAGTACCTAATAACAATATTATGGCGAAACTAGAATACTTTGAATAGTTGACATAACAATTCTTATATCATTATTCAAAATTTTGCTTTAATCAATCTCTCAACTCTTATTGACAAATTTTCATAAATCTCTAATAAAACAAATATTAATTTATGGATTAACTTTTAACCATAAATTCAAATGTCATATGTTGACTCTTACGTTTAATGCCATGATCTTCTTTCTTAATAATTTTAGTTCTTAAAAGATTACATATCCTTTAAGAACCCAAATCAAAAATTTCAAAACAACTATATATCATATATGTTGTATTTTCAAAATTGTAATCTTAGTAAATTATCATAAACAAGACTCATATTCTTAGTCAATCCACCATGACTTGAACTTGTCTCTTTTGAATTTTAATTTCATTAAAACTTATCCAAATGACTTATGCGGTTACTCCAATAACTATCATAGTTTAATAAGCATGATTCTCAATCATCCTTATTTAAGTTAAGTAAGGCTCGTGCATGTTCATTTTAATCTATACTTTTATTATCTCTCAAATAACAAGTATGATATAAATGATCATGATTCGAATATTATATCTAATATATAACGTTATTATTTTACATCATTTGTCCTCACTCAGATATAAATAATTCATTGATAACTAGTTTATTAACTATCCGTTATGTCTAAACGTTTATTACTTTTATAATTTGATTTTAATAGTTACATGACATTTGACATCTTACTTGTTTAACTACAATTTAACATTTAATATCTCATCTTGTTGATAGAAATTATGCCTAAAAACATTATTAATATTTTTCACATCTTTACGTTTTGATAATCACAAAATATAAAAACGTTCAATGTAAAATTAAACGTAAACAAGTAATTAGTAGTAAATCATTTCGAAAATTATATCACTTAAAGGTATGAAATAAATAAATGCTTAATGCATTTTATGATCAAAGGAAATTTTTATTCAACCTCACACTTTTATAAAATGTTATAAATATTTTTATAAACATTACAAAACATTTTCTACAATTAAAAGAAATGTTTTATTCAAAATAAACATTTTGAAATTCAAATTTTCGGACCTAAAACGGCTAGAAAAGTTCCAGAAAATTCCCCCTACACAAAAGACAAACTGGGGAGCCCCTAGTCTAGGGCGGCCCCCTTAAATACACGGGCGGCCCCCTTAATTTTAAGGGGACCGCCCACCTATTTAAGGGGACCGCCCATAGGTAGACGCTCCTCCAGTTTGTCCTATAAATACTGGACTTTTCCCCACTATTTTCTCACCTTTTGCACTCATTCTTTCTGTTCTAAAACAGCCCACACATCTCATTAAAATCCTTTGATCATCTAATCATAAAGCTTTGTTTCCAAGTGATCCAAGCTCAATTCCTCAAGTGCAAGAGAAGAATACTTCCATCATCAAGTGAAGAAGTATTACACCTTTGTGTGTTGTTGCAATTTTATTGCATCCATATCATAACTTGTAAATCATTTGTAAATCTTGTAAAGTTGTGTAGTTGTTAGATCTTGGTGATTGTTGTAAGTATAGTTAGATCTTGGTGATCTTTCCTAGTAGTGTTAGTTAGGTGTGATTATAGTAGTGGCTTGGTGAAGTAGTGGTGTGAAGAAAACTAAGGTGTGAAGAAGTTGTGTAGTCGTGATCAAGTCGTGAAGTCAAGTTGTGTAGTGAAGTTGTGAAGTTGTGGTAGATTGGTTCTAGCTAAGATTAGAACTCGACATATAGCTTAGTGTCGGAAATCAAGATAAGCGAAAGTTTTGTAAGGTTTTCTCCGCCATAAAGGAGCTTGTTGACATAGTGAAGAAAACTCTCGAGTTAGGTGCTTGAGGAGTGGAGTAGGGCGAAGAGGTGCTTCGTTACCGAACCACTATAAATCCTCGCGTTATGGTTTGATTGTTCTTACTCTTATCTCTTGTCTTACATTAATTTCTCATACTATCCTATTAATTGTTTAGATAAGTATATTGTTCATATTGTGCAAGTGTTGAATTCACACAAAGTCGAATCTAGAATTTTTATAAACACTTTAAAACCTTAAATTAAAAAGCGGTAAACTATTCAACCCCCCTTCTAGTTTTCCACAGTTTCGGTTGTCTTTTTATCTATTTCTTTTTTCAAGTTTAAACTATGATCTTTATAATAGTAGAATTTTGTGGCCTACGAACAACTGCTTGTGATTGTTGCTATGGTGGATGTCTGTACCACTGAGTACACCTTCTAAGCAGGTTATAATCATTGTTCATCACACACCATGTTGTCCAAGTTACTTTGCCAAACACGTCAATGAGTTGTTGATGTCTGCAACTGTATATTGTGCCGCATACATACAGATGATCCTGATAACCTGAGTAGATTAAAACCGGAATACGTTTTAGGGTTGAGATACAATTTGATTTTCTGAAAGTGATCAGTCAACCGGACCTAATAAAGCTTTATACATGTACCGTCAACCATATTAACAACCCTACGCACAAGTACAACCACATAAATCATGTATTCAAAAAGATCGAGTTTATCTTTAGTCTTCATAATACGAAAGAAATAAGAGTACCTCACACTTGGAAGAATTGTTGGCCAAAGTTTTGCACCTATTTAGACATGTCTAATATATAACTATTTATTTATTTGTTAAGATCATTTCAAAAAGAATTTTTAGATAAGTCTTAGAAGTTTAAAATGAACTGTTTAGATTTCCAGTTGCATGTAGCTCCTATGCATGCAGGTAAGCCAATTGTACTGTTACAACTATTTGATCGGCTGCATTTATAGGTGACAATTTTGACCCATTTACTTATATGTGGGTCTCTCTACCGGGTACTTTGCAAAATGAGAATATAAACAAGATATGACTACAAAAACTCGTGCATACAAGTACACACAAAATCTAGACTCTTTCGTAACAAACAAAAGTGAGTCGATCATTGATTCATTGGTGCTTAATTCAGATTTTCCCGAAGATAAAATATTGGCATCTTCAGGAAGCCTTAAGAGTCAGAGGACGATCTTATAGCATTTCAGTCTTTGCGAAAAGGAACGACTAAGCCCACCTGTCTCAAGAACCTGAAGCTTAGTGACAGGTGGACTCACGAGACGACCTGTATGACTGCCTTGTGTGCAAATCATACCGCTTCTATGGGAACCATGAATACTCAACATACATCATCTTAATATACATTTGGTTTAGATAGGTCCACCGGCTTTCAAGAGTTAGCTTATCTACGTGCTACTATGAATGCTTTGCCAGGATCAACGAGTGCATCTTCACCGTCAATCAATGGAGTACCGGTCGAGTCGCCTCATAAGCATTTTGAATGATTTAAATTCCCCCTATCGTTCTCTTTTCATTTGTTATTCATAAACAAACAACAACACCGCTGCCAGTAACTATTCGGTCGTCGGTTGTGCATGCCTTCTTTAGCCATCATGCCTACTTCTATAAAAATAATCATCCTGTAAATGTAAGGTTTTTTTAATATCTTGTTAATTGTGATTGGGTACTCATGGTTGACGTCGAAGATGACAGATCGGTTGTATACAATGATGAAGAACTGTTTCTTGCCTAAAGTATTAACAGCCTCAATCCACTAAATCCTAGCAGTGAGTTTCACATCCTCCATCCAGTAATTACGGATCCAAAATTAATTTTAGTCACTCACTTAAGAAAATAATAAGTTCTCAAAAAATTTTCCAAGATAAATCCGGGTTAGGTTTTAATTTTATCAAATGGTCACCTAGCGAAACCAAACAAGCAAAGTTTGTAAAAGCCCAAGAAGTCTCGAAATTTTTTTTAATAGAATCAAAACCAAAATTTATACTTATAAACAATACTAAAATTCCTATTGCAAGTGATGATGAGGTAAAACGTTTTTACAAACCCTCCTTAAAACCCGGAGTCGGATTTACTAAACCCACAATGAGGTCTAAAACACCTCCTCCAAGAAGAAAGAAAAACTTTCATCCTCGTTCTAAAACACCTCAACCGAGGAGATACCAAGATAACCTCTATTACTCTAACACTATTCACACAAATGTTGTGAATCATCCAACACCCAACCAAGCTTACCTCAATGTGGGTAAGAGTCATTGTGCATGGTATGAAATCAAGTGCAAAAACATGTTCGAAAACAAAAAAAACTACGGTCTACCAGAAACAATGGGAACCAAATGGAAAATGACATATCTATTCCGAGGTTAAATCCAGGCTACCAGCATCATATTGGCTTTCCCACCGTCAAACAAACTGAAAAACCATAAAAGGAAATCCATAAAATCCCATCCTAAAAGAGCTTGTTACCTTGAAGATTTTAAAGTGTATTTCACTTGAAGGCAAAGGTACGGTCCACTCTCTAATTACGTAAATTATAGAGATTGGTATATGTTATACGTAGTATTAGTGATATTTGAAATTATGGTAGTCACTTTTAGAAATGCCGATTTGTAGTCTTTCTAGTCCTTAAAAGAATTGTTCCATTAGAAACCATTTCTTTCACATGGATTATTCATGAAACACTTATGAAATGGAAAACTCTATGATCACATACTCACGGTAGAACAAAGAAAAGTTGAGTTTTGTGGATAATAATTAACATAGAAGTAGGATTAGTTTTGCATCAGAAAAGTCTTAAACCACTATGGATGAAACAAACTCCCTTCCACCTCGACGCTCGCCTCAACTACGTCTATCAAAATCTCCTTGTTGAAGTCTCAACTCCATTCCAATATCTCATCTTCCACAATATCGAATTTTTCCATTTCAAAACGTATCAATTAATTTTTTCGTTCGAAGATGTTCGCAAGAAGTCTAGTCACCAAATTGTCTTATGTATTGACATATTGATTATCTCGTCCAAAAATAGGAAGAAAACTTTTACACACACACACACACACACACACTAATTAAAAATCGCAAAATGGTATTCGTCGAGGGGGGACAGGGGGGAAAACTGGTCCAAAGTTCGATAGAATTTTTTTTCAAGTGGCAACCCCCTTAAAATTAAAGGGATTGGCCGTGTAAAAAGGGCGGGCCCTTAATTAATTAAAGGGATCGCCTATCTGTGAAAACAAACACCCCTTACAGTCGAAATTATATACCAAACATCATTTTTCTCCCTCTTTCTCCCACCTGCTGTAAACGAAAACCCCATCACAAAAACCTTCAAAATCAAACCTCAAATCACTAAATCAACCAAAATTCGCAAGGGGAAATTACTAACAAGTCTATCAGCAACATCCATTGTAAGTTTTTCAACCATCTTTTGTTTGATTTCATCCAATTTTGTTTCTAATCAAATTGGGTGTTTTTATTATTTACATAAAATTCTTAGTTTGGTCTTTGGCATGTTCACATAACTACAATGATAAATTGCACGAGATCATAGGAACACTACAACCTTGATAGAATTGAATCAAAACACTTATTGAGTCAAAAAAAATAAGAAACATGTATGCTCAGGGGTGGGGGGTGGGGAACATAGAGGGAGCCAAATTTTTGCATATATGCATTGTTTAAACTGTACACATGGTTGATTAATCCAAAACATGAGGATAAAAATTATAAAGTATTAATTCATCCAAACATACATATATATTTTTCTAAGCATTGTAGTTATATTCTATAAAAATAAAGGAGTGTTTGGCTCGTTTCTTAGGATCAATTTTTAGAGTCAAAATGACCATCACTATAGTTTTGTCACTTGTATAAACACTCAACAAACTTGTATAAGTCATCAAGATATATAATTCATATATATATTGATACATTTTATGAAAGGTATAAAATAAAGGGCGTTTGGTTTAATATTTTAAAACATGGTCCTTGAGTCAAAACAAACACTATTTAACTTTTGTAAGTCAAAAAAAAGAAACTATCTTGTCCAACGAAATATACACTTGACGTATAGTTTTCGACAAAGCTTTAAACAAATTTTTATCTTAATAGGATGTTTTTGGGCCATTGTCTTGATTGTTGAAATATAAACTAATAAATATTCTTCGGAATCCTAGATAAGTCAAAAATAAAATAAAGGAACATATGGATCCACTATCTTAGGGGTATTAGAATCGAAGTAATACCTTGCTCACATTCGTCCATTTTTTTAAAACTTTATTTTATTTTCTTTATTATATTTTTTTTAAACATTTTATGTTGTTGATAACTTGTTTAGGTGACAAAAATGCCGAAAGCTACTACCACCGATATATCTCTCACTAAATCCTACATCCCAAAAGTATTCAAAATTCCTGGCATCTCCCCTACTATTGCCCAATTCTACAAACCTATTGAAAACCGCAACATTCACGAAGGTCGTGTTGTTGATCAAGCCTACTACAAATCTAACAATATTGAGCGTCTCTTTACTATCATTCGCTTCAATTGTCTCTTTCAAATCAATGAACCGATTGTTCCGAGATTTATTCTAGACTTCTATAGTCAAGTGGGACAATGTACAAACCGATAATAAGGCTATCTTATATATCTCTTTTATGATTCAAAACAACGAATTCATATCTCCTCACTCTCGCTCAAATTCGGAATCAAATCCCTTAAAATTCAATAAAATTGGAGGGGGACTGTGGTTTTTTATTTGTTGGATGGTGGGGATGGTGCTCCATACAATGGTTAAACCGTTTTTACAAACGAATGGGACCTTGTATCTCTTGAGTATTCTCAAGAAACCGAGGGACCATATTGCACTGATCTTCCTACTCCTGACGACATTCGTCGACTTCTTGAATTGGAACGTGTCGTGGTAGACCTAACCAATAAAAAGTCAAAACCGTCTCATCTCAATACCAAATCAAATTGTGTTAGGGAATAAGATGTGGGGTGTGGGGGGGGGGGGGGGGGGGGGGGGGGGGGGGGGGGGGGGGGGGGGGGGGGGGGATAGAACCAATGAAGCGTAAGGCAGAGGTAGACTTGGGGATTGATATGGGTGGGTATGTAAATAGAGGGTACAGGGGAGATAGAGTTACGGTATAGGTAGTGTATGTAGTGTGCGAGGAGAACAAGGACGGAGGAGTGGGATGGATACGACGGGGTGGGGAGGTGGAGGTGTTTGTGGTGGGAAGATTGTTATTGTTATTTATTAGGTGGGATAGGGGGGATTTTGTTGAGGTTTGTATTAGTGATAAGAATAAGATTTTATGTCGTATGGATATGTTTATAAATCTCTTTATCGGTCACGTCATGGAAACGTATCCTCATCTTGACAATGGCATCTATGACATTGTTAAGCGAGTCATGCGTCCTCTTTCCCTAAAACAAACTCGACGACCTCGAAGTGATCGTGGCAAGGCACGTCATTCCATCTCTTCTCTTCAACACACAACAATTTTTGTTGTTTTAAAATTGAAAAGAAAAAAGAAATGATGATTGGATAGGAATGAGATGATTATAGTGGTGTAGTTGTTGTGGGAATTTAGTAATTTATAGTGAATGTTTATAATTTAGGATATTAATCAGTTAGTTTAGAGAGTTTTAATATGTTAGTAAAATAGTATTAATTTGAAGGAATAGTTAATTATTTAAGTGGTTTATAGAGGGTGTTTATATTTTAATAGTGAATTAGTTTGGATTATTTTGGATTTTGGAGATAAGTAAAGGGTTCATAAATTTGGAAAGGAAATAGAAATAGGTGTGGGGTTTTTTTTTTGTAGGCAGGCAAGGAAGAATAAGTGATGGACATATGAATGAAATTAGATTATAGCTAAATGTATTTGTGAGACAACTTTTACTTTTTATGTGTATGTTCTTATAAACTTGTGATGTGATTTATCAAGATTGTTTCGGTATGTCTTAGGTGTTTTTTCTTTAGATATATTGCTTGCTATATGTTTGATTAATACCCGGGGTTGTGTTTTTTAATAAAACAACTTATGCTATGTTGGGTTTTTTTTTTTGATGGGTTTATTGCGTTTATATAATTAATGTATCATAAAACTTAATAGGGCTTGCTGCAAATAAACCACCAAAACAAAAATACTCTCACAAAAATTATAAGAAAAATCATTTTTCTGTGAAAAATGGAAACCAACAGAAGGCGGCCCCCTTAATTCATAACGAGCGGCCCCTTATCTTTAAGGGGACAGACCTAGTAAATCACGGGTAAAACAATATTTTTCCTACTTTTTGACCCTCTTTTACCTAGTCTCAACTATCTTTGCCCAGAATGCTCGAACACAATTTGGAATAACTTAAACTAGTTCAAACTCATTCCATTTTCAAACCATTTCCTTCACATAAATCCCTTTCAAATGATCACACAACAACAATGAATCATCATTCCTCTTCAATAATACACGTAACCAATATCAACATCCTTGGCATCCACTAGAGCTTCCATTTCCAAAGCCTCCAAGATGGACCAAAATCAACATCATTCCATCCACCAAAACAAATGTTTTGTAGATTTAACCCAAGATGACACAAAAACTCATCACCAAACTTGTAACTACTCTCATCACTAGTGCTACCAATGCAACCTTCCAAAACACCATCAACCAAATTACTTCTCTTCAAGTTCATCAGCATCATATATGTTTTTAAATCTTCATATCCAACTATGGGATGGGGGGGGAGCATTGGACATTAGGTTAGCAAAGGAAAGAAACCTTAACAATCGTCAGCATATGATGGCAGTAGAAGCTTGATCATTAGAACTAGCAGTAGAAACACTATGAAAGCAGTATTAACTGGTTCATTAGTGGAGTGGGGGCTGGGGGCGGGGGGGAGGGGGTGTGGAGTGCTGAGGGGAGGAGTAAAAAGCCTATTTTGGTGTAAATTTGAGCGTGAAATCTTGGGGGGGGGGAATGGGGGTGATATGTTGGTATGTATATTAAGTGTTTGTTTGTTATTATATGAATGGAGATTGGGGATTGTGAAGTGGGGGGAGAGGAGATGGTGTTTGATGTGGGGATAATTGATGTGGTGATAATGATTTTAAAATATAGTGTGGATTGAAAGAATGTGAGAGTGTAATTAAAATTTGGTTTGATAGTTGAATAATATCTTTTGAAACCTATCATAGGTTTTATCCAGTCCTTCTTGACTTGATGCAGCAAAGTTTTAATAATTATGCTTAAGAATGGTCTTCTGCGTCTTCTTTGATTCCTTGTTGCCTCCAAACCTATTCTTGATAGCTTCCCATAAGAACTTTGCATCCTTGCAGGCATGAAACTTCAGTAGGTACTCATCAGGAATGGCTAGCATAAGAGTGTTTTTTTGCTTTTAGTTCATTTTTCCTTGCTAGCTTTTGTTTAGCAGTTTTAGGAGAATAGTACCTACTAGCTGATGCAACTGGTAAACTGAATCAACCATCTATTACCCCCAAAGGGCATGACAGTGAAAGTAAGGTATTGTGTTCTTCCTCCATGCTCCATAGGTCATACTCCCTAGTTTTGAGTACTGGAAGTTTTAGTGCAGACATTGTTTGGGTAGTTTCTGATTGTGACTCCATCTTTACTAACAGATCTTGAGTAGAGTTAAAGTTCTTCTTATTCAAAATTTCTCAACAAGCTCTGATACCATTTGTTGATCCCTTTTGAACAGATATTACTAAGGCGTGTGGTAGCGAGGCTGTAGTTGTGGGGTGAGTAAGAGTCCATTGACAACTATAATAGAAACTGAGAGATGTTTGGGAATACGTACAAACTGATGTCGGGAGAGTGGGGGAGCGCGTTGTAGATGGACTAAGGAACGTGAACAGATGGGGAAAAAGTAAGAACAAGATGATGTGGGCGGGAACTTGGGTCCGAATAGGGGTTTGTTCATCTCTCTCTCTCTCTCTATACTCAAAATATAACCTTAATAACTATGAATAATAAATTATGTATTAATATATAAATTGAGTTAAGTAATTGTGAATATATGGGGAAGAAGAGGGTGATGTAGAGTTTTATGGAGGATAAAATGATAGATTGAGTATGATTAGACTGTGAAGTTATTGTATTGAGATTTAAGGTGAGTTGTTTGAGTAAGGCGGAGTTGTAGATAATGATTGTCTAAAATAATTATGTTAATAGGATAATATGGATCTCTTATTAGGTTTTAGAATCGAAGTATTTCTTGTCCCATTCGCATTTTATAAAACTTCATTTTATTTTCTTTAATATATTTTTTTTAAAACTTTTATGTTGTTGATAACTTGTTTAGGTGACAAAAATGCCGAAAGCTACTACCACCGATATATCTCTCACTAAATCCTACATCCAAAAAGTATCCAAAATTTTGGCATCTCCCCTACTATTGCCCAATTCTACAAACCTATTGAAATCCGCAACATTCACGAAGGTCATGTTGTTGATCAAGCCTACTACAAATCCAACAATATTGAGTGTCTCTTTACTAACATTCGCATTCAATTGTCCTTTTTTAACACACAACGAAACCGGTTGTTCCGAGAAGAGAGCGCTTCTAGACATCAATAGTTCAAGTCATGGTACAAAAACGATGAATAGGGATACTTATATCTCTTTTATGATTCAACACGAAATTCATATCTCTCGACTGCTCGTGCTCATTTCGGCCAAATCCCCTGTAAAATTCCATACAATGGTCAAGCCGTTTTTAGCAAACGTATGGGACCAAGCTTTGCATCTCTGAGTATTCTCAAGAAACCGAGGACTATATTGGCACTGAGCCTTCCTACTGCTCCTGACGACATTCGTCAACTGTTTTGAATTGAATTGTCGTAGTAGACCCGTGTACCATTAAAAGCCAAACCGTCTCTCTTAATCCAAATCAAATTCTCACCAAAGAACTAAGCCCCGACATGAAGACAATGGACACACACACACACACACGGGAGAATGTGATCCGGACTAGAGACATCGAGACTTGTCTCCCCACTGTCATGCCACATGTTGTATTGTGTTTGTTTTTCCAGAAGAACAATACAATCTTGCTTATTTCTTTGTCAAAAGAATCGAATGTGCGAGAGCTACTCCAACCGCAAATCTTCCGTATGGCATGTTTCTAACTCGTCTTTTATCCGACAACTCCATGAAAGTATCCTCAACTTGAACAATGGCATCTATGACATTGTTGTGAGAGTATAGGCGCACCTCTGCCCAAAAGAAACTCGACGACCTCGAAGTGATCGTGGCAAGGCACGCCATTCCATCTCTTCTTCATCCTCTCATCATCAAGGCATGTCATCTCAACAACACGATGATGACGATGATGATGTCAAAACTTCTCGAGCAAGTACTTCACTCTCCTACACACACATATCGTATAACTCTCTTAATCCACTCAACTACCAAAACTACCAAATGTCTTCCTTTTCCGAACAAACCGATGAAACTCTCTTTGAACGACAAACCACCTTGCTCAACCAAATGCAACAAATGCATAAGGAGATGCGCAGAGGGTTCAAATCATTTGAAAAGGAACTAAAAAGAGTGTTTAGCAAGAAGAAGAAGTGAAGACATAGGAATGAAATTAGCTAGATAGCTAAATGTAGTTTGAGACAATTTTTAACTTGATTATGTGATTTCAAACAACTTGTGTGGTGATTATCCGATTTATATATTCAAAAAGACTTAGGGTTGTTATCTTTAGATACTTGCCTTCTATATATTTAAACCCTTGTTGTGTTATTTAAATCCTACAACTTATGTTATTTGGTTTCATGATTTTGATGTGTTTATTGTGTGTTTATATGGATTTAAATATGCTCATAATACTCAAAAGGGCTGCTCTCGCAAATAAACCACCAAAACAAAATACTTACTCTCACAAAAAATCTAAAGAAAAACTTGTTTTTCCTTTCTGTGAAAAATGGGAAGCCAACGCGAAGGCGGCCAGACCCTATCCAAACGTGAGGCCGCCTTAACTCAAGGTGACCGAACCCTAATTCAGGGGACCGCCCTAGTAATATCCCTTGAAAAACATTATTTTCCTGCTTATTTTGACCCTCTTTTACCTATTCACAGCTATCTTTGCCCAGAATGCTCGAACACAATTTGGAATAACTTAAACTAGTTCAAACTCATTCCATTTTCAAACCATTACCTCACAAAAACCCTTCAAAAATGATCATCACCAGACACAAATCACTTTCCTCATCATACACTAACCATTTATCAACAATCCATTTCAACCACAAGAGCTTCCCATTACCAAAACCTCCTCCTGAGACCACGGGCGGGCGCGGATGATCAACGGGCGGCAGGCCGAGGAGAGCGGGAGAAAAACCAAAACAATTTGTTTGATTTGATTTAACCAAGATACACAACAACTATCCATCCACCCAAACTTTCATCTCTTAATCACCTAGTGCTCCTAAATGCACCAATCCAAAACACCATCAACCAAATATACCTTCTTCATCCTCAATATGACTACATACCCAACATCACCAACCTCAACAACAACAATTTCACCCATGGTTTACTTTGAACCCACCACATAACCTTCTCCAAGAGTTTTCTCCACCACCTCTAACTCAAGAAAATGCATCAATTGACATCACACTCACCCAATCACCACATATCCTCTGTGATGTTCCAATTTTATATCCCATCACCTTCAACCACCGATCTTTGGTCATCCACCCTTGAATTTACTTGAAGTGCATGGGTTATTCATGTCTTTGTTGTTTTCCACAACCGAAACCTCATTTTTGGATAAAGGGATACACATTAATATATTGTTTTCAGATATTGTAACATATGCTCTATCAACCACAACAACCTCATCAGCCCACCACCTACACACACACACACTCTCTTTCAAACTAAAACATACTCATGTTTAGTTTATCAAATAATTGTTCATCCTCTATTTTGCCAAGCAAGTCCTTATAAGCTTTATACTAATTATAGGACTTTTGTAGTTAATAAATTTCATTATTATAGCATTCTTCTTATGTATGCATAGTGTGTTCGACGGAAGTCCAGGTTTATATGGATGTAGTTTTGTTGGTTGCATTTTTATTATGCCATATTTTCCCGTCTTGCTACATTTATAAATAAGTTTTAGTTGTTTTAACTCGTTTTTGTAGCCAATAAACATCGCTTGCTCGATTTCTTGGTGCCCTCGAACGAGGGGAACACACATCAAGGGGGAGCATTTTATTTCGTCGATTTATACTAGCAATTTCTCGACTATTGCCTTTTTATTCTACAAAAAGGGGAAAAATGACAAAAAACTCAATAAATACTAGTTTTAAAAATAAATTTATATTTAATTTGAGTTTTAAATTTGTAATCATACAAAAGGGGAGATTGTTGATAAAAATAATGCCTAAAAACATTATAAATATTTTTCACATCTTTACGTTTTGATAATCACAAAATATAAAAATATCCAATGTAAAATTAAACGCAAACAAGTAATTAGTAGTAAATTTTCATTTCGAAAATTATATCACTTAAAGGTATGATTAAATAAATGCTTAATGCATTTTATGATCAAAGAAAATTTTTATTCAACCTCACACTTTTATAAAATGTTGTAAACATTTTTATAAACATTACAAAACATTTTCTATAATTAAAAGAAATGTTTTATTTAAAATAAACATTTTGAAATTCAAATTTTCGGACCTAAAACGGCTAGAAAAGTTCCAGAAAATTCCCCCTATACAAAAGACAAACTCGGGAGCCCCTGGTCTAGGGCGGCCCCCTTATATACATGAGCGGCCCCATTAATTATAAGGGGATCGCCCACCTATTTAAGGGGACTGCCCATAGGTAGACGCTCCTCCAGTTTGTCCTATAAATACTAGACTTTTCCTCACTATTTTCTCACATTTTGCACTTATTCTTTCTGTTCTAAAACAGCCCACACATCTCATTAAAATCATTTGATCATCTAATCATAAAGCTTTGTTTCCAGGTGATCCAAGCTCAATTCCTCAAGTGTAAGAGAAGAATACTTCCATCATCAAGTGAAGAAGTATTACACCTTTGTGTGTTGTTGCAATTTTATTGCATCCATATCATAACTTGTAAATCATTTGTAAATCTTGTAAAGTTGTGTAGTTGTTAGATCTTGGTGATTGTATTGTAAGTATTTAGATCTTTGTGATCTTTCCCTAGTAGTGTTAGTTATAAGTAGTGGGATTATAGTAGTGGCTTGGTGAAAGTAGTGGTGTGAAAAAACTAAGGTGTAAATGATGTGTGTAGTCGTTATCAGTCGTGAAGTCAAGTTTGTAGTGGAAGTTTGAAGTTGTTGGTAGATTGTTCTAGCTAAGATTAGAACTCGACATATTATTTTACACACACACACACACAAACACACACACGAAACACACACACAGTAAGGTTTGTCTCGGCCCATAAAGGAGCTTGTTGACATAGTGAATAAAACTCGCAAGTTAGGATGCGATGAGGGAGGGATAGGTGCGAAGAGGTCTTCGTACCGAATCCTAACCTTTTAATAATGCACATCACGCGTAATGGTTTTGAGTGGTTCTTACTCTTTGATCTTGTTTAAACATTAATTTCTCATTAATAGCCTATTATTTGTTTAGATAAGTATTTTGTTCAATATTTGTGGGCATGTGTTGAATCTCAAAAAGGGCGAATATATGAATTTTTATATAACACTTTATTACATTAAATTAACACACAATCATCACTCACTCATCACCTCTCCTAAAATTATTGGGTATATCCTCTCTATGTTAGGGGTAGTGTGTATAGTTGGTATTGGTGAATTGGGGTTTATGGTAGGGTTTTATGTGTTGGGGTGGGGGATTATTATTAGGATGGGTTGTGGGTTGGTGTTTGGAAGTGGTAAAATGAGTTAAAATTAGAAGTTGGTTATTTTAAGTGTATAAATATAATTTGGTAATTGGTAGTTGAATTAAAAAGTAATGAGTGGGTGTTGTATGATTACTGGATTTTGTGTGCCGCATACATACAGATGATCTTGATAACCTGAGTAGATTAAAACCGGAATACATTTTAGGGTTGAGATACAATTTGATTTTCTGAAAGTGATCAGTCAACCGGACCTAATAAGGCTTTATACATGTACCGTCAACCATATTTACAACCCTATGCACAAGTACAACCACATAAATCATGTATTCAAAAGATCGAGTTTATCATTTAGAGTCTTCTAATACGACAAAATAAGAGTAACATGCACACTTGGAAGACACACACACACACACACACACTTTTGGGAAAATTTTAGACATGTCTAATATATAACTATTTATTTATTTGTTAAGATCATTTCAAAAAGAATTTTTAGATAAGTCTTAGAAGTTTAAAATGAACTGTTTAGATTTCCAGTTGCATGTAGCTCCTATGCATGCAGGTAAGCCAATTGTACTGTTACAACTATTTGATCGGCTGCATTTATAGGTGTCAATTTTGACCCATTTACTTATATGTGAGTCTCTCTACCGGGTACTTTGCAAAATGAGAATATAAACAAGATATGACTACAAAAACTCGTGCATACAAGTACACACAAAATCTAGACTCTTTCGTAACAAACAAAAGTGAGTCGATCATTGATTCATTGGTGCTTAATTCAGATTTTCCCGAAGATAAAATATTGGCATCTTCAGGAAGCCTTAAGAGCAAGGACGATCTTATAGCATTTCCATCTTTGCGAAAGAACGACTAAGCCCTAACTGTCTCAAGAACATAAGCTTAGTGACTGTGGTCTCACGAGAAACGAGACCCTGGGGTGGGGGGGGGGGGGGGGGGGGATGCCGGGGTGGGGGGGGGGGGGGGGGGGGGGGGGTGTGAAAATTACATACCGCTTCTATGGGAACCATGAATACTCAACATACATCATCTTAATATACATTTGGTTTAGATAGGTCCACCGGCTTTCAAGATGTTAGCACACATCTACGTGCTACGAATGATGCTTTTGCCTGGATCAACCCGAGTGAATATTCAAAGATATATTTGAGTTAAGTTCAGTGTTAGCATGATTAGCAAGTTTGGGGAAATGATGGTTTTTTAAAATTTAGGTCTGGTGTTATTTTGTTTTAATTAAGACAAGACAACAACACCGGGGGCTGTTTACGTGAAAGCCGGTTGGGTGATGGAAGTTGGTGAATTATTGAATAGTTTTTGATTATTTTTAAGAAGATTTGGTTGGGGGGGTTGAGGGTGGGTTGGGGTGGTAGTAGGGTTGTAGGAGTTTGTGGTAGTGAGGTTGTTGTTATTGGGTTGTTGTAAATGATTAGAGGAAGTTTGTGGTTATTAAGATTGAATGTTTGAAGTGTTGGTGGGGATATGCATATGATTGTTATGAGTGAATTTTAGATTTGGGTTGAATTGGTGTTTGGGGGGAGGGGTTTTTTTATTATTTTTGTTTTAATGGGAGTATTTAGGAGGATTGGTTTTGGGTTGTGAATTTTGTTTTTTTTATGGAGGTTGAGGGGGTGGGGGGTAGTGTGGGGTGGTGTGGGGTGGGTGGGTGGGGGGTTTGTGGGGTTTGGGGGAGGGTTTGTTTTGAAGTTATTTGTAAGTTTATATTTTGAGATTATGGTGTGTGTATTTATTTATATAATGTATATTACAAATGATCCACTGTTGTGTTTCCGCATAGATTATATAAACGTGTGTGCGCGGCAAGGGCCTGATCCTACAATAGTAGAATCGCCTACTGAACCAATGTGGTCTGATGAAGGTAAGTTATATTATTAATATAAAACTGGAATCATGGCCTAAGAGCATAATGAATATTAAATTTTGATTAGTTTTCACGAGCGTTCCACTTTGCCTCTAAACTGCTAGAAATTAAGTTTATATCTACGGATGATGTCTTCATGAGTATGGAATGAATATATGTTTTGAATTGTGCATATGTGTTTAAATTACGTATATGTGTTTCCGGGATGAATAGTGCATGAGTGTTCTTTTAGCTGTTAAGCTTATTTGATATAATTAGTTCTTTTTTCTTTTTTGCTTTTTAGGGGATGACTCAATCATAGAAAAGACGACTGCTATGAAGTGACAATGAACAGCGGAGGAGGAGGCGATTTTAGAATTTGTGACTGAGGAGGTGTGGGTATGATCAATAGTGGCGAAGCGATGAGAGAGAGTGAGAGCGAGGCAAGGTACTCGTATTCTAATGAATTTAAGAGGTAATGGAAAAGACACATAAGATTTTTCGAAAGAGTGCAACACAGATGTTTTGAACAACATGGGATAGTGGAGGTGTTGGATTGTATATTTCATAATTATTCATTTAGATCAAATTTTGTTTATGTATTTATTTTTTTGTTTGTTATTTGTCACATTAATTGTATTTTCATTTGATTATCAATGAGTTATAGAGGAGGGAGCTATCTATCTTTATATATTTTATCTATCTTGTTTGGCGAGTAATTAAAAAGTACACAAGAAAGCAGATGTGTAGAGTTACCATATTAAAGTTAAAAATGTGACAGCTAGAAACTTGGCGATTTTACAGAAATTATAGAATAAGAACATATATGCAATCAAGGTATGTTAGTGTTCTTTTGAGAAACTTTGAATTACTAAAGAGAAAGGGTAGTAGAGCAGAAATGACAAGATTAGAAGATTGAATTTATTTAAAAATTAAAAAGGTTTATCTCCTCTCTCTCTCTTATATATTTTACACACACACACAAAAATTCAAAAAAAGTCAAAATTGGGTGACTATTATACCGCTTTTTGAATTAAATAAAAAAAGTAATGATACTAAATTCTAATTGGTTTAAAGTGGTTCTGTAGGTTCTATACACAAAATGGTTCTAGGTAAAGAACGTCCCCTATATAATATAATAATGTATATATAATAATGTTCGAGCTGCGTATATAATATAATATAAGATAGTATATATATATAATAGTAATATATAAGTATTATATATATATATATAATATATATACAGGATGGGTTTTAGAGAAAACCATATTTGCTTGGAAAACCCTAGAAACCAAACAATGTACTAAAAAAAAACGTTGACCAGAGCCCTAATTTTCGAGAAGAGTTCCCGCACAGTTAGGCCCGTTTAGTATTTTTAACACTGTTTGATTTTCTGGGTTTTTCCACCGAGATTATTTTTTCTCCGACTTCTATATATATATATATATATAGGGGCCGTTCAAGTGAGAATTAAAAATGGTGAGAAGAACTAAGACAACACACACACCACACACAACCTCAAACCCTTTTTTTAAATAAAAGGCCTATATCAATCCCTTAATTTACACTAATTAACAAACAAGGGGTAGATTTGTTAATTTAAAAAGAATATAGATAAATAAATACACATAAGTCACACACACACACATGAAACAATTTACGTATAACTTTCAATCAAAACTACCCTACAAAGCGTCGCATACCGACCACAACTACTTGTTTCCTTGCTTAATTCTTTCCACTGAAAAGGACTGCAAAACTCCGCAATGACATCCTTATGTTCCAACAACATCAAGGAGAATCTCTTTCTGAAGCATAGACTCGTTTCAAGGACTTACTCCAAAAAGTGCCACATCATGGCATCGATCTTTGGCTCCAAGTCCAAATTTTTTATGACCATGTCAATCCCGTCATAAGACGAACCATCGATCAATCGGCCAGTGGCAAGCTTCATGACAGAAACGCCGAAGAATCCTAGGCATTATTAGAGGACCTCGCCCTCTATGACAATAAAAGTTGGAACGGCCTAAGAACTTCGCTAAACCGGTCAAGGCAATCTCTTTGCCTCAAGATGTCCCGAGTACATCTGAGTGTCGTCAAGTCCAACGCTTGATGTAAGCTCATCTTTCTCCTAAACAACCTATTTAATTGAACAAGATCAGTTCTTCATGTGAGATCTGCAGTGGTCCCCATGACTATACATATATACATACTGTGCAATGATAGTGGAAAAGTCGAGGACTCCGTCAACGCCATCATTCACCTCATTACCTTGACCACCTACTTGACCACTTTGTTCATCAATCCCACCATTACCCTGATCACCAGTTCGACCTCTAGTTCTTCTACTTCCTCTACCAGTCCGTCCACCCGTGGTGCGGCAGTTGCTCGGCCAGCACTTCGTGGCGTCATTCTTGGCGGCATTATCTACACGAGGGAGAACATAGGTAACGTTAGGTGGGAGAGAAGGTTAGCTTATGGGTGGTCTTAATATACTATAATACGCATATATATATATATACCAGACAGACCAAACAAGACGATAACACAGTAATACACTGTTACTATGATAATTGCATTCGTTGCAATTATACAAATAACGGGTATATAATAACGTGACCCAAGATCATAACAATACCATTTTCATAATAATTGTGTTGTATAATTATTACACTATGACTTGTATTCAAACTATTTATCAAACCTATGAATTTCACTCAACCTTTGTGTTGACTTTTTAGCATGTTTATCTCAGGTTATTGAGTAATATACGGCACGGAGTGGCATGGGCTCGAAGATGGCTAAAACTTGTTATCATTCAGATTGTATGTAACTAGATTTTCGGACATGTCTTTGTAAAACTCTGATTTGAAATGAATGATAACGTATCTTTTGAACAAATGTCTCTTTTGGGTCGTTTTCTATGATTATGATTGTTGTATCCATGAAGTAATACCCCAGATTAGCTTCCGCTGCTATATTATAAAAATGAGGGTGTTACACAACTCAAGTGAGTATTCATATCTCACGTATACTTGGATCTTATTCTTAACTTTTTGTATTATTGTGTCACAATGACTATTGTATGTGTTTGTTTAACTTTCAAGCTCTTAACTTTGCTCGTAAGGATTACTCGAAGTCTTTTCAAGTTTAAAAAGGACATAAAAATGTCCAACCTGGCCTATTTCCACATCCGCGAAAGTGACCTGTTATAGTCCTTCACCTAATCTGCCAATTTTGCTAATTCTACAGTCTCTCAGATACTTCTGTTGCTTCTGCTTTTTCTTTCTTTTGATGTTTGAAGCATTTTTTTATTTGTAAATATCTACCAAGGTTGTAATAGTATATGGTACAATACTTTAAGTTGGCTTTCATTACTTCTCATGAATAGGACCTACTGATTGTATCTCGTATGTTGCTTCTTATAAACCTGTTGTTTTTGTTGCAGACATTTTTGCTGTGGCATTAATAGCATGGGACAACTCTGTAGTACCTCTGTATTCATACAGAGCAGTGTGTACCTACAACGATACAAAGATAGGGGTCTACATACAGTCCTCTGTCGACAGTACTAGAACTACAACACCTATCTCCTTCATACACAACTAACAACACCTCTAATATCTATTGATTCTTCTCTTTGAGAGCACTAACTCGCGCAATCCTACACATACATCATCATGCTATCTGGTAGGCTGCTTTCTTCACTCACGGTACAACATAACACCTACTATGGAAACGGGTAGATCTACTCGTCATAAGGAATACAAATGTTGTATCACAGACATGAGCCGATAACGTGTGCTCGGAGTGGTTACAGCTATTGAAAGGTGGACATATCTCTCTTTTATAACAAACAATTTTCTGCTGGAGTGGTCAACACGTAGTGATTCTAAACCCATGTGCTCCAATGTAGAGAGAAATCTTTGTCTTACACTATCACATCAGAAAGGCTTGCACTTCACATTGAGCCTAGAGTTTAGAACTGCGCATAAAATTTTGGCCCAAACGTGAAGCACTTTCTGTATAATCTGATAGAAAAAGATTTTCACAAGTCAAGAAAAGCCTACTATTTATAAATGGAATTATAAAAATACATAAGGTGGTCATTTTGACACTGATACTTATAAATGAATCAGCATGGGTCATGTTTTAACTTAAGCTGGTCAAACAAAAAAATGTAGCTACAAGAACAGGTCATGCAGGTTGCAGGTTGCCCAAAATCTACGTTTAATGCATACATCCCAAATCGTATAGCTAAAGATTCAGATCACTGTGGCAACACTATTGTTTTTTGTTATTATATATAAGTATATAACACCTTAATGTAAAAAATAAAAATTAGGCACAAACAATGTTTGTAACTAGACCGTCTCAGTGCATACTAAAATTGACCTGTATCAATTCAAACCCATTGGCCCGAAATCCAACATGTCCATCTTGCCACCGCTAGATATACATATATGCTCAAATATATACCTTTCCTAAATTGTTAAAGCTACCAAATGTAATAAAGCAATTAGAAGGGAATCCATAAATCTAAGTGTGTTTCTTCTTATTTTTTGTTTTTTAAACAAACATTAGCTATTTTATTCAAACATTACATATATATAGTCTACTTATTAATTAATGAGTATATTCATTATTCTTGAAGATACTTCGAGCCGACATTCGAAGACTCTTTTGTTGATTGCTCAACTACCAGCTGTTGTTGCATATGTTTATCGCAGAATATATAAAATGGTAAATATGTACCAGCAGACAACTCATTGGATTATGGTGCTGTCTACTTATTAATTAATGAGTATATTCATTATTCTTGAAGATACTTCGAGCCGACATTCGAAGACTCTTTTGTTGATTGCTAATATCCTCAGCACAGATTCTGATATATGATTACAAACTTTGTTTTTAATTCCATGTTCCAGGAATCTGCCACTTTAATCAGTATATAATTTGTTGCAGTAACCATAAAGGTGGAAATGTCAGTGCTCATACGGGTCATCTTGTAAGTACTTAACCATTCTCCAGATTGAAACCCTAGGTGATGAGTGTGTTCTCTGATCCATACTTTTCATTTGCTGTCCATTTGAGCTGGCAAGAACGCTCTCTGATCCATACCTGGCATTTGCTGTTGCATTGAATGGTTTAGCTGGACCCCTACATGGATTGGCTAATCAGGTAACTCTAAGATGTATTTTGTTCTTATGATGGATTTTTATTATATGTATACAGATTTTTTAAATCTATTTGGT
Organism: Tanacetum coccineum; assembly: GCA_026074375.1. Lineage (NCBI taxonomy): Eukaryota > Viridiplantae > Streptophyta > Magnoliopsida > Asterales > Asteraceae > Tanacetum > Tanacetum coccineum. Next base: position 11,326 of record BQNB010023123.1, on the reverse strand, counting down.
AGGTTTTTTCTTTTTAATTTGTTCCTGACAAGATGCAATTTTTGATGCAGGAAGTTTTGCTTTGGATAAAGTCTATGGTAGATGAAGTTGGAGAGAATGTAAGCAAGGATCAACTAAAAGAATATGTCTCGAAAACCCTGAATAGTGGGGAGGTAACGCGAAAGTATACCTTTGGAATGCTAAAACGTCAAAATCATTTTTTATCCACTACGAATTCTTACCCACTACGATTTAAAAACACATTTTTACCCGCTACGAATTCTTTAATGTCATACTTTTATGCAAGATCAGAAACACCAATTTGAAGCAATACTGAACAGGTTCTTGGCATTACATCATCGTGTCGGTTTCATTCTGACCCCTTATTTCGTAACATAGGTTGTTCCAGGATTCAGGCATGGAGTTTTACGGAAAACGGACACCAGATACATGTGTCAAAGAGAGTTAAAGCATCTGCCTGAAGATCCTATGTTTCAGCTGGTTAGCACCTTAATAGCATCTGATGCAGTTGCTTGTTTCTAGAGGTGGCAATTTCAACCCATTCACTTCGAAATGGGTTGATTTGGGTTATATCTACCTTACGGTTCAGTTTTCTAGTTTTGAAAATCTGGTTGATCATGAAACGGCTCAAATGGGTTAAACGGAATTGCTCTAATAAAAAAATTCGGTTGGTGATTTATAATTGTAACTTAGTCATATTAACTATAATAATATATTTCCTTTTAAATTCAACGAACTCAAATAAAAAACTAGTCGTTCGGGTGCATACTTGTTTTGACCTAGTTACTGGACCCGAAACACCTCTAGTTGTGTTCATGTTAAATCCTGATACCGATTTATCTGACTCTTCGATTTTGCTTTCTTACTAAATCTCTTCAGGTTTCAAAGCTTTATGATGTGGTGCCCCCAATCCTAACAGAACTTGGCAAGGTAACTACTGTGTATTGATTCTTATTACTGTGTGAATATGAGTGATTAATTTGCGACCTGAAGTCGTGTGGCAGAACAATCTAACCTAAAAAATTGGTTTTCTCAACCATAATTCATATGCTAAAGTAATTTGATCAAAGTTGCACGAAGATGGTGTAATCGATCTGAATATCTGATCCTGGGAAAATAAGTATCTGATTGACAAATCTTTTGTTGGAGTGGGTTTATATAATGATTTCATCTGTTTTCCTCAAAAGTATGTGGTTCTTATACCACTCTTGCTAATGCAATGACAGCACAAGAATCCACAATACCTGAGCAGCGGACTGAGTTTGATTGTTGTATATTCTTAGTACAAAATATTGGGTGTGGTCTACCCTATATACACCCTTTGCGTACTCTTTTACTATAAGTGGGAAAGATCTTATAAGGCTTCATTAAATGCAGTAATTTAATCTTGAGTTGTGTTTTTGCAGGTGAAAAACCCTTGGCCAAATGTTGATGCTCACAGTGGGGCAGCTGCTTAACTATTAGGGTTTAAATTAAGCAAGGTAAATGAAACTTCTGTCCTTTCACGAAGTTCAGTTTTCTCTGTTTCTCAAATTTGCTAGTGTAAAATGGGCGGGTTGGGGTTTGACGCGAAAAGGTAGAAATTGTCATGTTTATTGGGTTTGACCCAAAACATATACTTTAAAGCAGAATAGCAGATGAGACCCGGGAAACAATAGCCTCTAAACTAATATAATGTTTCCCTTTTTTTGCCAGATATTACATTGTTCTCTTTGGTGTATCGAGGTCCATTGGAATTTGCTCTCAGGTAGGTCTCACACTAATTATACCTTCAGTTTCAATTCATTGCAGAAATTAATTGTCCTAATCATCAAAAGAAATGGCCCATAGGTGATGAGAATTGTTGAGTGTTAATTCAAGATTAATTTTACTTTTCGAACATCAGACTTGGTTTTCATAGCAATGAACAAATCATCTTTCTTGTGGAAACACAAAAATGACTATTGTAAAAAAAATTACCAAATAATATAGTATTTCATACGAATCTTGTGGCCTAAAGTCAAGATGAACAATACTTTACAACGTTAGATACAAGATATCAATGCTGCAATTTTCATACGGAGTGGAGGAAGTACTATTATTTGTTCATATCGTTCCTTATATTCTTATTGTCTTCTTGATTCATGGTTTTACAGCTCATATCGGACCGAACCCTCGGGTTGGCACTAGAGAGGCCAAAAAGTGATGCAATGGAATGGTTGAAAACAAATGCAAGACATATACCTGATTTTGCATACCAAAGGTAACACATTTATATCTTTTTGAAAATAATAATAGTTGTTCAACCTTTCATGGTGGCAAGTTGTGGTGAACGATGTTTGAGGTGGTTAAGCTAGTCAACTGGATCAAGTAGATGGATAGTTTCTAATTCATGAGTTTTGATTGATTGTCCAGAAAGTTTGTATTTTGATGGTGCCGTTTTGGTTGACTTATAGTGTTTTTACGAAGACAATGCTCAATGATATATCTTTTCGCTATTTCAAACTGATACTCATTTCCAAAAAGTCAAGTTGTTTGTAAGAGCACTCCTATAAATTCAAGTTAATTACAAGCAGGCGTTGGTTAATTTCTTTCTAGTTGAGTTTTTGCCCCAAAAGCCTACTTTTTTTCCTTTTAATTTTGTAATGTCTGGTGTTACATTTGTTGAGGGTTACTTCTAATAAAAATGCGCTCATAAATAATCTGGCAAAACAAAATAAGGGGGTGTTTGGCTAAGCTTATCAATTGGGCTTATGCTTATGTTATATAAGCGGCTTGTGGCTTATATATCATGAGCTCATAAGCCTAACATATAAGCTTAGCAAAACACCCCCTAACTCCATAAGCAAAGGACAATTACTGCATTTGGTCTTTCATTCTCTCTTATAGGCATTATCATTTGGAAGTGATAGCAATGGCAGTGGTGTCGTGGCAGTTGAGTCTGATGTGGTTGTACTCTCCCTGCAGGATGGCGTAAAGTCGGTTGAACATGTGTCAGAAAAGTTGTAACTCTTTTGCTGGCTTTAACTTCTAATGATAAGTAACAATGTAAGTACTTTTGTTGGTTAGTACACATCCATTGAGACAAATTTCTTTGTATTGAACAGTTGTAAATACTTCTCTTATACCTCTTCAACCAACTTAATAATCATGATGTTATTTATGCGCCAAATTAAACATTTAGATAAAGCAACAGTTGTAAATACTTCTCTTATACCTCTTCAACCAACTTAATAAGCGTAGCGCTAACAGCTAACCTATGATGCTTTTGTAGTTTAAAGCTTCCAGCCAAAAGTAAACATTGCTTTCTTATGTGACTAAAACTCATGTGAATTAAAGTAATATATGTGTATACCTTGTGATGGTCATATCAGTAGAACTTATTTTTTTTGAAGTGTCATCGTGTCAAAATGCAGCAACATAAAGGAAATCCATCATTTACACATACTCATGTAAAAAACAAGCTAATTCAGATCAGAAGCTGGTTGCTCTGACTTATATAATTATTCTCCCCACCCTGTCATTGGCAACCACATGTCCCCAAATTCATTTTCTTGTTAAACAACGCTTTAACATTAAAAAGAACAAGTTAAATTCAACTTTGAACCATCTGGCAAAAAATAGTAGAATTAGGCAAAATCAAAGTATTGATTAAAAGTTTTCAATAATGAAATGACCATTGTATAGGAAACTTGCTGTTGACATGACGAAAAGGGAAATAGAGGACCATAGGATCTTAAGGTTAAGGGGTGATATGCTAATAATAATTATTGTTTAAATAGGTGCAATTACGCAGAAATATGTCTAACCTCTAAAGCATGTATAGAAATAATATGTTCATACACTGATATTTCTTATAATCACCACTTGCTTGTATTTTATATCCTGGATATCAATACACATAATCTACAATCATTCTACCGACTACGTGAACTAGTTTAGATAAAAAAAAGAGATTTCAAGTGAACGTTCAATCTGTGAAACCAACTCAATCTGTCCCGAACCAAACAAAATGGTGTCGAACTGTAACGCAAACACAGTAGAGCATTCGCTACGATTGCTAAACCAAATATTCTCCATTAACCAATGATACATAAACCTACTCGCCTATCATAAAAACAAATCGTTTATTAAACTCATTATACTCCGTAAGAACTTGCACTTCCAATACTCAAAGATTCCGCCTACTAGAACATTGAATGATTCATTCCTTGCTAAACTTTTTACGCCTGAAATTACTATAAAAATCCTCTAGTAACATCAAAACCTAACTTCTTGCTAAACTTTTTCACGCACGAAGGTACTTTAAAAATACACTAATAACATCAAAAATTAATTTATTGCTAAAACTTTCAATCCTTGAAATACTTTGAAAAATCCGTTAGTAACATCAGAAAAACTAATTTTCTGCTAAACTTTTTCACGCCGTTGTAAGATACTTTAAAAATACCACTACATTAACATTCAAAGCTTCATTCCTTCCTCTAAACTTTTTTAGGCCTGAAAGTACTTTAAAAATACTATAGTATAATCAAAACCTATTTCATGATACAACGCTTTTTCAAGCGTGAGATCTTTAGAAAACAGCTACTAACATCAATAGCGCGTCCATTTCATTTCCATAAACTTTTTTATGCTTATAAAATACTCTATACATCTGTATTTAGTAACTATCCTATATTTGATTCCTATGTCTAATATTAACTTTAACATATGAAGATAACCTTGTACAAATCCGCTATTAACATCAATATTTGATTACTATCCAAAATTTTCACTTGTGAAGATACTTTACAAAGCCGCTAGTAACATCAGTATTTGATTCATATCTAAAATTTTCACATGTGAAGATACTTTACAAATCCGCTAGCGATTCCGGTGGTGATTCTAGTAGCGATTCACACGTAAAGATATTCTTACAAAACTAAAAGAATCGTCTATTAAATATCAATATCTCATATTTTTGCACTTACTATTATAAAAAAATACACTAGTAAGATAAAATCTTGCTTACCATTTCTTAATAATTTTCGCGTTGAAGTGTATTTTTACATACTTTGAGCAGATAATCGTTTTATTAAACATGAATGTGTGTGTGTGTGTGTGTCAATTTTAAGTATAAAGAATAGGCTAGTAAGATTAAAGCTTCAATATTTGCTCATAATTTACACGAGTGAAGATATTCTTACAAAACTTAAATAATCGTTTAGTAAACATCAATATCTCATATTTTTGCACTTCTAGTATAAAAAATACGCTAGTAAGAGCAATGCTTCAATCCTTGCTCATAATTTGCACGCGTGAAGATAATTTTACAAAACTTAAATAACCGTGTATTAAATATCAATATCTTATTATTTTGCACTTCTAGTATAAAAAATACACTATTAAGATAAAATCTTCAATCCTTGCTCATAATTTGCATATGTGAAGATACATTCTTACAAAACTTTAATAATCGTCTATTAAATATTAATTTCTCTTATTTTTGTACTTCTAGTATTAAAAAAGACGCTAGTAAGAGCAAAGCTTCAATCCTTACTCATAATTTGCACGCGTGAAGATATTCTTACAAAACTTAAATAATCGTCTGTTAAACATAAATATCTCCTATTTTTGCACTTCTATTCGAAAAAATACTCTAGTAAGATCAAACTTTCAATCATCGCACATAATTTGCACGTGTGAAATTTTCTTACAAAACTTAAATAATCATCTATTAAACATCAATATCTTCTATTTTTGCACTTCTAATACAAAAAATACGCTAGTAAGATCAAAGTTTCAATCATTGCACATAATTTGAACGTGTAAAGATATTTTACTAAATACACACTAAATAATGCATGTATTAAAATGAATACTCTTTTTTTGTCCATATTTTGCACTTTCTAGTATAAAAAATAAGCTAGTTAGGATTAAAGCTTTAATATTTGGCTCATAATTTGTGCACGAGTGAAGATTATATTCTTACACCTTAAATAATGTTTATGTAAACCACCCAATAATACCCCCTATTTTTTGCCTTTAGTTATGAAAAATAACCTAGTAAGAGCCATCTGCTTTGCTTAATCCTATGCTTATAAATGATCACACGTAAGATATTCTTACAAAACTAATAAGTAATTCGCATTAAATATCCAATCATCTCTGTATTTGTTGCACTTTTATATAAAAAAAGAATACACTTGTAAGATGAAAGGCTTCTATCATGATGCTAATAATTTGCACAGCGTGAATGTATTTTATCAAAACTTAAATAATGTTTATCTATAACATGAAGATGTCTCATATCTTGCTATTTCATGTATAAAGAATAGGCTTTAGTAGATTAAAGCTTCAATATTTGCTATAATGTTACACAGTGAAGAATTCTTATAAACTGTAAATAAACGTTTAGTAAACATCAATTTATCTCATATTTTTGCACTTCTGAGTATCCCCCCCCCCCACAACAATCACGCTCAGTAAGACGAATGCTTCCAATCCTTGCTTCTATAAATTTGCACGCTTGATAGATAATTTGTACATAAACTTAAATAATAGTGTATTAAATATCAAATCTTATTATTTTGCACTTCTAGTTTAAAAAGAGTACAATATTTAGATCAAATCTTCATATACTTGCTCATAATTTGTATATTGTGAGATACATTTTACAAAAACTTTAATTAATGTCTATTAAATATCAATTTCTCTTATTTTTGTACTTCTACTATTAAAAAACACGCTAGTAAGAGCAAAGCTTCAATCCTTATACTATATTTGCCACGCGTGAAATATTCTTTCAAAACTTTAAAGAATCGTCTAGATTAAACATCAATATCTCTTTTTTTCTACTATTTTTGCACTTCTTATTACAAAAAAATACGCTACAAATATCAAACTTTTCAATCATTGCACATAATTTGCCTTAGTTCAATATTCCCTTACAAACTTAAATAAACCATATCATAAACACCAATCAAAATCTTTCTATTTTGCCATTTCTAAACCAAGAAAATACGTAGTTAAGATCAAGTGTTCAATTTCATGTGACACATAATTTGAAAGTGTGAAGATATTTTTACAAAGAACTTATTAAATCATGTATTTTAAAAATGAATTATCTCATTTTTGCATCTATTGTTTAAAAGAAATACGCTAGTTTAGATTAAAGCTTTAATATTTGCTTATAATTTGCACGAGTGAAGGTATATGATTCTTACAACTTAAATAATACGTTTATTAACATCAATTATCATCATATTTTTGCACTTATAGTATAAAAAATACACTAGTATAGAGCAATCCTTAATCCTGCTCTAAATGTTCACACGTAACAGATATTCTTGACAAACTTAAAGAATTGTTTATTAATATCAATATCTCATATCTTTGCACTTCTATTATAAAAAAATACACTAGGCCACTCGCTCGCCCCACAATCTTCTATATTGCTATAATTTGCAAATTCGTGAAGATATTTTTACCAAAACTTTAACTAACGTTTATAAAAATGAATGTCTTCATATTCTTGCTTTTCTAGTACAAAGATAGGGCTGTAAGGTTAAGCTTCTCAATATTTGCTCATAATTTTCACGAGTGAAGATATTCTTACAAAACATAAATAATCGTCTATTAAATATCTATATCTCATATTTTTGCACTTTTAGTATGAAAAATAGGCTAGTAAGAGCAATGCTTCATTCCTTGCTCATAATTTGCACGCGTGAAGATAATTTTACGAAACTTAAATAATCGTGTATCATATATTAATATCTTATAATTATGCACTTCTAGCATAAAAATACACTAGTAAGATAAAACATTCAATCCTTGCTCATAATTTTCACATGTGAAGATACATTCTTACAAAATTTGAATGAACGTCTGGTAAACATCAATATCTCATATTTTTGCATTTATAGTATAAAAAATATGCTAGTAGGAGACAGTGAGTTTTCATATATCATCACACATCTATTTCTCATTAAAGAAGTTGTTCAGCCAAAATGTTGATATAACTACAATCATTTACATTGAATTCACATAAATCTTAGGATTAATTTTCTGTGTGATTAGGTTCTCAAGTAGTCCATACCAACAATGGAACCAAAATTCAACTATATTCTACGTTACATATATCCAACATTTGGAGGTACCTCATTCCATCATAAACTGATACAGATAATATCCAATATGAATAAAACACTAAGCAAAATTACAAATCACCATTCCATGTGAATGATCCAATCGCAAAGGGTAAGACAAGTTTATATTCAGGACATATGCTACCTAGGATGATACTAGTATACTTGGGTAAAATAACCATTTCTAGGATCGTATGGTAGTAAACTACAACATGTTTAAGTACCTGGTATTGTAAAGTGTATACTATATGTTTAGCCCAACTTCTTTGAAGTTTCAAAGGCACTCAAAGAGCTAAACATAATTGGCATCTGGGACTATGTTGTTTTCTCTTTTATAGACTTGCTTCTTCTGAATTCTTTAGCTCGTTGCTATCTCTTTAATTAAGATACATCTTTAATTTACAGCAACTACAAGGTGTTGAAATAATCTTTAATTTAGACATGTTCATTTGTTTCACCTTTAGGTAAATGAGACCGAAACTTAACATCTTTCGGTACAAAAGTTGATATAATCAAAAGGGGTTCCTAATTGTCAATACAATTTTCTTGGTCATTTGTTCTCCATTTAGTGAGTCTTATTTTCAATTCTTTGTCACTTCAAAGTAAACGAGAGACCAGTGATTCGATTTCCAAATAAACACGACCTAAGAAACAGAAAATCTTATATAGCTGAGATAATTTTACCAACTATGAGAATGAAATGGAAGGCCAATTGGGTCTGTAAAATTTACTGTAATAACTCTAGACATCGAGGCGGGTAAAAGATTTTGGATTTGTATAAAAAGTTCAAAAAGAATACAAGGCTCGAAAAGATAACCAACCGATATTTTGGGCCTTCCAATTTGTAGAGAAACGCTTTGTTTGTTCTAGGCGCAAAAAACACAAGACTTAAATTGCATGCTATACAAGTAATATTTCAGATATTATACTTACAACGTCGAGATTTCTATGTGAGGTATTTAGACTTTCCTATTTGGGCCTTGTCCCAACATTTTTTTTACAAAAAATTTCTCGCTTTGATAGAACATTCTTGCTGATCAAGCTTCCTTTTGTGCGCCTGCACAAAATGTTTATTTGTGAGTTTACACGATAACATATTCAGGATGATCGATAAAGTAGGGTTAAAAGGAAAAAATATTACCATACATCGGGTGAGTTACATTTGCGTAATGTAAGAAGCTTGATTCTTGATATATATTATTTGATTAAAATTCATATAAATTAATTGAAATTTAGGCGTCCTGAGAATATCAATAAAGAGTTGAGTTTTAAGAATAAAATAGTGGTCGAAGAACATGAGGTAATTAGGTCATTTTTCAGTCACGCACATGCCATTCAGGGACTAAATGTTTCTTTTGGGATGACCTTTCTATACTTGAAAGTTTATGATATACTCCGTATTAAATATGACATGAAAACCGAAATTTATGATGAAGAAATATCAAAGTTGCAAAAATGTAATAGGAAACTACCTTGGCAGCAGCAGCAAGGCTTCTTCCAAGATTACTATGTTTCTCCTGTAAGTTTGTGTATAATTCAAGAATACGTGCTTGGCCTTACATGGCCATCTGCAGTGCCTCTTTCAACTCTTTGCAACATTTCCTTTCTTCATCAACGATCTCCATTTCTACATCCTTATCATCATTAATATGAGGTAAAATCATGGGATAGTGGAGGCTAAACTTTAAAATATTAAGGCTTCTACGAGGATTCCATTCTGCTCTCGGGTCACCTTGGTTTTGGTTTGCTGTCATCAGAAATACTTCTTCCAGTCATATGTTGTCCTTAGTTAGTAGTTGTAGTAGAGTAACAAGTTGCATTCTAAATAGTAAAGAATATTTATCTCCAATTGACGTACAACATGTTGTAATTTACTCATACCCTTGTGGTTTATTCATTAATGACATCCTTGGTCTTGATGGTTTTGGCACGCTGGGCAAACAGCAATGTGCTAACCGTCTCACTTTTACAACTAAAGCATAAATTTTTAGTTCAAGTTAAATAATACAGGGAGAACTAAAAAAACAAGCAGCCTGGGTGAAACATGTCATATGAAGGTGGACAAATTGGCAGGAC
>BQNB010023122.1:0-62173 GCA_026074375.1 Tanacetum coccineum | reverse complement strand
TAATATAATATATATATATAAATAAAGATATGCTTGCTAAGTAAAATGTTTTGATCCTTAAGTGTGAACTTAAAATATAATTGAGTCCTTATTGATGAATCAATACCTTTCAAATAAATTATCTTCTCACAACGTTGGTTTTTATTGAAAACAATTTTTATCAAGATATCGATTACTAAATTAATGTCTAATTATTCTTACGGCTTTTTCCCTCTCGAATAACCAAAACACCAATCTAAGTAATCCGAAAATCACTAATCAATATTTCCACTTTTATAATCACACTTAATTCACTAAACAATTTATCACTTAACAAGCATATATAAAATCTACTCACTAAGCATACTAATCAACAAATAAGCAAACATAATCATTTTAAGCTAAATAAATTTAAACTACTAGAATTGAAAAGAGAAAGAGGATAGAACCAAATGATGAACTGAATCGGATAAAAAACCACCCGGTCTAATAAACTTATTTAAAATCTAAAGCTTAAAACTTAATTAATATCTAAATAACTAATTAGCTAGTAAAGGTATGAACTTTATTCACTAATTAGCTAGATAAATACTCAAATAGCTTAAAACTTTATCTAAGAAATAAGCTTAAAAGACCCTTAAGCTCCACGCCAAAGAGGTAGAATGAGTTTTCATCAACAATAAGACAAGCAAAAGGTTAGGACAAATAAGCTAAAAGCTAAAAGCTTTAATTCTAAAATATGAAGTATTTTAAAATAGAAAAAAAGCTAGAAACTAAGAGAACTAAACATATAAGCTATTTTTAAAACACTAGATCTATTTTTTAAAATCTAAATCTAATAAGCTTAAAAGCTATCAAAATAAGCTAATCGAATAAGCCCTTAATAAGCTTATTCGAAAGCTATATGAAAAGTAGATCCAAAAATAAGCCAAGTGCTTATTTCAAAAATATATAAGCTTAAAATCAATTCGAATAAGCTATATAAGCTTATTTGATTAAGAGATAATAAGCTATTAAGCAATAAGCTCAAAGTAAGCTTAAAAAGAAAAGAAAAGAAAATAGAGGATTAGAAAAAGAATAAGCTCAATTTACTTCCATCATAAACATCTTCATTAATAAGCTAAAAAGAGTTTATTACAATAAGCTAGATAAGCTATAAAAAGCTTTTACAATAATTCCTAAAATAACATAAAACTATAAAAGTAAGCTACACTAATTTTTGAGAGTAAACTAAAACTATATTAAATCTACACTAAATCCTACACCTACTACTACTCCTCATGAATCCTAAAATGAGCTGTTGCGTCTCAATTTAAAGCCTAAACCCCTGAGGGGTATTTTTGTCCATTCACTGCGCCAGCCAATCAGAGCCTAAGAAATAGGGGTATAAAGGGAAATTCATGTGGGAAGGAAGCTTTGTAGAAGTAGCATAATTTTCCAATCATTGGCGTTAGAGTTCTCGCCTCGTATGCCAGCGAATAATCATTTAGATCCACCAATTGTCGGTCAACACGTGTCCTTCAAATTTGCGTTTAATAAACGCCTACATATTAATCGTCCATAACAGAAAGATATATGAATAACTACTCAGCCACGTGTCCCGTAGTGCGTATGAGTGGTAGAGGCCGATTATCATTTCATTTGTTGGGCTGAGTTTCCACATCCTGGACTTGATTTAATATTCCAACTGGGTCGATCTTTTATCCTTAGGCTGGGTTGAGTTCATAGTTTGTAGTGATGGGATGGATTAATTTAGCCCTTTAAGTATGGGTCGGTCCGTCCCATATAAATGGTGTTGGGTTGGCCCAATAAAAGATGAAGGCACCGTCGGACTCGTAATTTCGTCCTCTTTCCAATGGAGTGCTCAAGGCATATTATATTATTAACGACTTCATCTTGATCTTAAAAAACACGTAAACGTTTTCAAATTTTAACCGAAAGTCTCTATTTTTGCTTCGTTTTCAATCATTTGTACCTGCAAGACATAATAACACAATACAAACATATTTGCAATATAATCACTCATATTTTATGGTTATTAGTCCAATTTATAATGTTTTCCAAGGTATAAATGATGTGTGTTTAAGCACACATCAGACCACGTTCAATATCTTTCAGAATATTTTATTACTTTAAATTGAATACGACGTATAGACTCTTTCTGGATACGGCGTATTAATCTTTATTCCTTCGTGGTCTTTTGTGAAGTGCATGCACAGATACGCCATATCTTCCTTGATGGATACGGCGTATAGGATGTCAGAGTCAGTATCTTCAAATGTCTTCGTTTAAGCTCCAGAATGCGTGCCTTTTTGTTAATCTTCACCAAGTACGCCATAATTATTGCAATTTTCAAATACAAATGATTAAGTAACAATTCTTGCAATAATAATACAAAATGGGTTATTTACATGAGATAAATGATGCTATAAAAGTTACGTTATTTGATGTCATCGGAGAGATTGTTAGCCTTATATTTATATAAGTCGAACAAGAATGTTATTGGCCGTCTTAGTCATAATTAGTCTTGTTATGTAATAGGCCAGTTGGGTTTAACGGGCTTGGGCTTTAAGCTAATATTGTCCATGTTTCGGGCTAAAAGCCTAACACGAGCCAAGCCCGGCCCGTAAGCAAAAGCCCATGAGCCAACAATGGCCTTGGACTATAAATAGACCCCTTCTAGCATGTTAGGAGGGTGTTGGTTACCATTTTCTCACATAGTAATCATCCAACTCTCTTCCTTCTCTCTAGCTTTCTCTCTCTAAACTTCTTTCTCTTTTCTTCTTTTTCTTATTTGATTCGACATATGAAGCTTATTGGTTAGCTTATTAGTTGTGATATGGATTAGATATTTGGGATAACAGAGTTTGCATATGAATATATGATTATGGAGGTTTGAATGCAAGTTACGTGAATGAAAAGATTAATTTTTTAGATGATTATTTTCAAGAGATAATAATTCAAGATTTTGACAAGATTGATACACCAATTCAACAAACAAGCTTTTACAAATAATATGTTCCAAAATGTACAGAGTCTTGTGAATGTTAACATGTTCAATCAGTAAGTTAAATGAGTAAAGAATTTGAATCAAAAGTTTCACATATTTCCATTTCAAGTTCAAAGTTAAAGTCTAATAATTTGGAACTTGTAAAGGAAATAGGAGAGAGATTGAAACGTTTTGATGAAGAGAGAAGGATGCTTGAGACTAAAATTGCTAAGTTAGAAAATGTTTTAGCTCAACAAAACAAGGATTTTTATTATTTCAAAACGAGTTGAGAAATATGAAACTTATGTTGAAGAACTTGAAGAAGAGAGCGGTGAATTAAAAATGAATTACAAAAGATTATTTGATTCAATAAAATAGAAAAGGGTTGTTTCACAATTTTGTAAAACCTTAATTTCAAAAGTGAATGTTTCGTAAAAGGTTTACACGGGTAAATCTTCAAAACCAATTTCGATGAATGTTTTTCAGTTTACTACTTATTCTTTGCAAAAAGGTAAGAAGTATTTGAAGAAACAACATTCATCTAAAAAATTTCCAAACCACTTAAGTATTCTAGGAATGAAATGTTTTCAATGAAAAAAAGAGATGACTTTGTTTTGAATAATGTGAAAGTTGTAAGGTTTCTATTCATTTCGAAAAATAATTTTTCAAAATGAAACATCGAGTTTTAACAATAAATAAAAATATCCTTCATCCTCAAGGGTTGCAACACCGAATGAAACACCAAGTTTTAAAAGGGTGTGGAAACCTTTGAGAAGTTACAAAACTCCTAATGAAACAACAAGTTTCTATAATTCAACATAGAAAATTGAAAAAAATCGCCGTTGATTGCAAGAATGTTATTTTGAAATGAAACATTGGGTTTCAAATAGCCTTAGAATTCAACTTCTATGCATCAAATCGACACAACTTACATATGGTTTTCAAAATTTGGTAAACCTTTTAGCAACATGTTGAAGTGGGTACCAAAAGTTGTTGTTGTCTAGTGCTGATGTCATAATGGCTTAAGGACATTTCAGTCTTAACTCGTGCTTAAATGTTAAGGTTTCTAAATAATTCGAGTTCAAACCTGGATTATATGACTGTTCTTAAATGAATAAATTCAAATTTTTGAAATCACTTAAGCGATTTTCAAAAGGTTTATTCTCCTCTTAAGTGAAAGTGCTTTAAAGTTTTAAGTGTTTAAAGAAAGAAAAGGCTCAAATGTACAAGTAAGGTTGAGAAAACGTGTTTTGAATTTTCAAAAATGTCATAATGTTTCAACAAATATATGATAATTTTTGGGGTGAGTGTCCGCAAATTCTTGTTTCAAAAGTTTTAAAATAAAGAAAGAAATTCAAATTGTTCATTTCACCTTCATATGTTTGTGCTTTTGCATTTTTAACTTGACGTTAAAAATGATTCTCGACATATGTTAAGGAGGGTGTTTTAACAAATATTTGAAAACTTTCGAGATCAAAATTTTCATAAATCTATTGGGTGAGAATGACGAAAAACAGAAAGAGAGAATATAAAAATAGAAAATAAGATACATCGTATTTTAAAAGAAAGAATACGACATGTGCTTCAATAGCAAGAACGACACATGAACAGATAAAGAGAAAGTATGCGAGAAAAGAAATGCCACAACATACAAAAACAGATAGCGTGCTTGTTCTATATTTTCTTGTTTTCATCTAATATGTTCATATCATATCTTCATTCATCACTTCATATGATCTCATTCTTTTATCATGGTATGATGGTTATCGATAACATTTATTTACAAGTGATAGTTTGGCATATGTTGATTAATTTGCACTGTGTGAAATAGTTACTCTCAAAATACTCCTATGATCTTCCAAATTCAGAATGATCTACCCCAGAGCGACCTTTCATTTTAGGAAAGTTAGGTCTTAGTGGTGGAGTTTGGGTACAAATCAACATGTTCTAAATGCCAAATTAATGAAATAAAAGGATTCAAATGGAAAGAATGAAAGGAAAATGATGAAGAAGAAAAGAATGAAAAGAAATTGACGATGAAGAAAATAATGAAAAGAACAGTCAAAGGTCAGAGACAAAAATGTGAGGCATAAAGAAAAGAAAAGGGGGGTTGTTCCTAAACTAGGATAGAAACGGGGTCAATACATAATCTATCGAATTTCATTCGTTAATTTATTGTATTGAAGTAGACATCATAGACGCAGTAATGCAAATGCACAATCCCTCCTAGCCACTCAAGATCTTCTCAAAAGTTCTTGTTTCATTCACTCGGAGATTAAACACATAATCTATTGACATCTCACTTTAGGATTGTTGATATTGAAACAAAGGACAAGTTGCTCTGGTCCTTACTTACTAAAGTACATAAAATCGAGTCTAGAGTCAAATTGATATTTAATGAAATATCTTTACGACACCAATGTATATAGGTACAAGAGATATTATATGTCTTTGTGACATCGCATGTCTTACTGACATAGCAAGAACATTCACATTGACTAAATGGAAATCCTACTAGTGCTAACATCAAGCCAACGTTAAACGTAGGTCATTAAATTGAGTCATTTTAAGATTCAAATTAAGTGTTAACTAGTAATCTATGTGATCTAGCAGTTATTTGTTTCTTCGGAAATTATTTTTAAACACACAAATAATATTTCCTTGATTTAATCAAGTGAATAGTTGTCTTACCCAGATTTCACAAGATAGACGCTTATTCATGATCCTTTTTCCAAATCATTCTCATGAAATTTTGATTTGATTCTTATATTCAACAACCTGATGATGGTTTCTTAGCATCGTCTCATGATACATAGATTACATCAATCAATTCAATGTGAAAGTCATTGAATTTACTCCTCTGATATTGCCAAATTCATCTTCTACAACAAACCAAACAACAACATCTCTACCTTTCCCAAGCAATACAACTTCAACAAGTCTTATTACGTCAAAGTCAACCTTTCACCTTCACAAGAATTATAGCAAACAAGTTTGTTGGTTTGGGGAAGACTATTGGTTATTATGGCGGAAATTTTTTGATAATTAAGGGAGATTGTTTGATTCTTTGACGGAGATGCTGATGCTCAATGACCACTTCACATATTTCAATTGGTTATTCTTATAATCATTATCAACCCGGATCATACATAGTCATGATGCTCATGATGAATCATAATCATTATGATGGGGAGCAATTATTTTGGTTGACAATCATAGGAAGATATTTGCATTAGTAAACGACTGAGATCAATAATTTGTTTCTACAAAGTAGTTTGATCGAGAAGAAATGATTTGTCTTCATGGTTGGTTTGTCAAGATTGGTTAGTTGATAGAGAGATTAATGACGTATTCTTAAATGTTGAAGAGAAGTTACATCAACAATTGTTTGAAATAAGTTATAGTATTTTATGAAATTCAAAGTTTGATCACGATAGCTTTTTAACAATATCATGTGATCACTTCTCATCAATATCAATGTCGTCTTCAACAACAAATAAATCAAGATCAAAAGCAAAGATTTCGACAACCAAGATCACTACTTCAAGAGATGGATATTCAATTAAGGAAGAGCGAAACACATGAAGTTTCAAGGTTAAAGACATATTTTTGGATCTTGTACAAGCTCAATTGTTTATCATTTTAATCAAGATTTTTCGTCAACAACATTGAGTGTTTGTAATCTACATTCAAGATCAAGATCATCAAGAGCGATATCTTCTTCAAGACGTTAAAGATAAAGATTCCATACATGCGTTCAAAGATTCAAGTTGCAAAAGATCAAGTTTACATTATATTCGGGAATGTTGAGTTTAAGTTTAAAAATTAATGACTAATGTTAAGTTGATTTCTTCAAAGATAAGAATGTGCTACAAGTTCATCCTCAAATTACATACATAGTTCTCAGTAGCTTAAAGATTAGTTTGATTCAGAAAAATGGTCAACTTCTTCATCAAGAGAAAGATAACAATCATACGGAGGAAGTCGTCATCAAAAATAGAATTGGATATTGGATCCTTTCCATGACTATTAGTGGATCGGGGGTAACGTTCCTACCCAGTTGTTGAAATGGATCGGGGGTAACGTTCCTACCTAGTATGTGGATTGCATGTTAACATAAGTTCATATTTTGCATAATTGTCCTTTATTGTTTTGATAATCACAGTAATTCGGTTTTAAAAGTTGTATTGTTGTCCTAAACCTGTGTCTCACCAACCATTGTGTTGACATTTTAAGCATCATTTTCAGGTGACCTTAATGGTGCTAAGATAGAATGAAGTGGCTAGAAGAGACAGTAGGATGCTTGGAGTTATCTATGCTTTCTGTTTGAATTGTTTGGTTTATGTTTTTGCATGTCATTTATTGACGAGACCTCTTTCTCATTAATAAAGACACCATTAGGTTTTGGGTATTGTTATGACACCATAGAATTAATGAACCGGGTGTGCATAGCCGTATATAGACAAGCTAGATAACGTATATATATACCGACGGTATTTTAAACCGACCCGAAGTCTAAAAAGGAGTACGAGTCACACGTGAAGATGATCGTGGAGTCACTGAAGGAAGAGAAGATGTACGTGAAGTTTTCCAACAACGTAGAAGTGGAGCAAAGAGGAAGCTATCTAGATGTGGAAGGAATCAAATGGGTAATGAGCCAATCTTAGCATTACTGGAAGGAGCAGACGATTTCGTAGTATATTATGACACGCGAAGCAAGGATTTGGAAGCAGGCTTGGAAAAGGGAGAAGGTGATTGTTTGTACGTCACGACAACTGAAGGTTCTTATAAAGGATTGGATGGCTAACGTGGTAGGTTTTGCCTTATAATGCTAGAGGCATTAAGTGAACGAGACATGGAGAGTGATCTATACGGATCATAAACATTTCCAACACACTTTCAATCAGAAGGATTGAACATGAGGCAAAGATGATTGATGGATGTTATTTAGTAAGTTTGATTTCGAGGCCAAGTACCATCTGGGAAAGGCAAATGTAGATGTTGTACCGTGGAGTAGGAAGAAGGAGTGAAGCCAAGAACGAGTTCGAGATAGATGTACGATGATCCGATCTAGGTTTGAGAAAAGGATGTTGGTGGCATAAGATAAGATGTCCAAAGCAAAGAACGCGTCAACATAAGATGTTGCGTGGCTTGGACCAACGAGTGTGAAAAGAGTTAGAGAGTGGTTCATATTGGTTAGACAAGGTTTGGACCTCCATTTTGAGAGATGTAAGGACCTTGGCTGTTGAAGAGGCGTATACGACAAAGTATTCTATCCATCCTGGAGCGGATACGATGTTGTGTGGTTTTAGGTTAACTAATCGATGGCTGAGTATGAAGAAGGATATAGCTAGTTGCGGTAGTAAGTATTTAGCGTATTCGGAAGTGGAAGTTGAGTAAAAAGGGTCTTCAGGATTGTTGCTACAACCTGAGTTACCCGAGTAGAAGTGGGAAAGGATAACTAAGGATATTGTTGTCAAGTTACCAAGTGTGAGTAGTGGATACGATGCGAGTTTGCATGTGCCTTTAGAGGTAATTAAAGTAGGCAAAACTTTGGTTTTGCTAAAGAAGTATTAGAAATTAATGTTCATTGAGTTAAGATTCGATTGGACTCGAAGGGAGGTCTTTAGGACTTCAGGTAAACTGAGTATCCACACTTGTTCGTTGAGTAAGGAATAATTGGGAGTCTTAGTTGAAGTTGGGTACGTAAGGTTTCTTGTAGACCTTAGTATGCCCTTAGATGCGTTTGTGATGATATCCATTCTTGTTTACGCCTCTCGTTTCCGCCTTGGCGGGGTGTGACACAGTTTCCAAGTAGATTATTGAGAATAGAATAATTTACTTGTAAACACTTTATAAGTGCAAGGCTAGAACTGTTAACTAATGAAACTTAGTCCTATATGAGACTATAATTAAGAGGAGTTAGTTCATTTTTACAAGAAGTAAGTCACATTACTTGTATCAATATCAAGTAATAAAAGACAAGTTATAATATCATCTCTAAACATACACTTACACACTTTACACATTCTAGTCATCAATCAAGAACTGTTCTTGCTTAATAGTTTTGCTGGTGTAGGGTGTTTATCAGTTCGGTTATCGGATTGTTTGCTTTATTCAGTTTGATTTGTTCGCTTATTTTTTTGGATATTATCGAAAACCGAACCGAACGAGTTTGAACCATAGACCAAATTTGATTCGGTTTGGTTTTCGGGTTGACCGAAATAACCCGAATTACAAAATTTATATTTTTTTAAAATTTAAATATATAAAATTTTAGAAAAGTATAATATTTTAAGATTAAAAAGTGTTTTGTTTATACTAGAAAATTATTTTAAGGGTTATACATATATATATAAAAAAATATTAATGTGAATTTGGTTTTCGGTTCGGTTTAGTTCATATTTTGCCAAAACCATATCCAAATTGAAAACCAAATATCTAATTCTGTTAAATTTGGTTTTGACCAATTCGACTTGGTTTATTCACTTCGATTCGATTTTCATTTTCGATTCCTGTAGATATTACCCGAATTATGAGCACCCTAATTTTGGTGGCATGTTTTTTAGAGTTTCATGCTTTAATGGTGTCAAATTATGAGTTAATTTAAATAAAGGAAGGTTGTTTCATATCTCCGTGTTCCTATATAATGCCACTAAAAAAATAAAGGCAGCTTCATGCACGCACGTATGCGCACACGAGTTAGGAGTCTAATAAAGTATTGACTGTACCAAATAGAGAAAAAAATCCTTTGACTATATCCACCTCATAATGTGTCCTCCTTAATACCTAAATTGATCATTTGTATCTTGAGTCTAATAGTATAAGACTTAACCATGCGGAAACTCATAATTCGATAACAATTCATGATGTGACATTTTTGGCTGATTTGCCAAAGAATATAATTAAGTTACAACCAGTTTCGTTTAAGGAAATAATTTTGAATACCTAACCAACTGAATAAGAAGTCTAAATTTTACAAGTGTAATATAAGTACTTGTCCTTTATCTTATTGTTACTATTATTATAAAAGATTTAAGTTCATTAGGATATCAAACATTTTGTGGATACCGGGGGACTCATCCCCACCCTCCATCTTCATCCCATCCAATTGATGAGATTAAATTGCCTATTTACACTAGAAGGGTATTTTTGTACAATATACATACTTATTTTTTTATAAACATAACATTCTAGAATGATTAAATACACAACAACAGATTCAACATATCAATTGATCATCAATCGATCAACAATCGATCATCTCGCTCTCCGATTCATTAACATCAGGTTAAACATCATATCTGTTGTGTTTAATTATAAGCTAACTTATTAGATGATTGATGTGAATAAGCTTATGAATTATCATTATCTACATGTATTGTACTGGATTATAAGCTAGCTTATTAGCTTATTTTGATGAATTATCAGGTTTTTGGATTCTATTCAATTAAGTGAGCAAATGAGTGTTTCACAAAATTTTCTAGAATAGTTCATTTGTTAGTGTTAATAAACATGAATAAGTTAATTTGGTATTTGATTGAATTAAGTTGCTCATATAAGCTAATATAAGGTGATTTTTAACTTATCAGGTGGTAATAATAAGTTTTTAAGCTGATATGGAATATATCATATGTGATTTTAGCTTGGGTAAATGTGTTTATAATTGAGGTTATTTTGTTTGATATATCATATGTGTTTTTTTGCTTTTTGTCATGAAACAGCTTATTTATATTTTCATTTTCATTTTTTTAATTTCTTGTTTTCTGCTTACAGATATGTGCAAAAAATCTATGATGAGACTGACTTTAAAAAAGAACAAGGCTGATAATCTGGATCAACTTGTTGGAGTCGCAACGCCTGTAGTTGATGTTAACAACCCATCTGTTGGAATGCCCAAAGGACGTCGAAAGTTGCACATTAAAGGAGGAAAGGAAAAATCGATTGAAAAACGTTTTGAAAAACATGAATGCATGTTCATTATGTGGAAGTTTTGATCACAACAAGAGGAGCTAAGGTTTGAAGATCAAGAACAAGTCGTGGTTCAACAAGAAGTTGTGATTCAAGAAGAATTTATTTAAAAAAAGAAGATTTAGTTCAAGACGAAGAATACTTGGTTCAAGAAGAAGAAGGCTTGTTTCAAAAATAAGAAGACTTTGTTGATTCAATGATAAATCCATCAAATTGTTTCTTTTTTTCACATGTGATATGCTAGGAAATCATATATGATTTTACATTATTTTTGTTTTCATTATAATTATCATATGTGATATTTGAAAATAATTTGTTTAATGTTTGATTATTATATGGACAAGTGTTAGAAATTCTATTTTACTTGATTCTGGTTGATTTGGATCTTACATGAATGTGAATCTATTATATATCAGATGTGATATTTGTATTTTACAAGTTAGTAGCAAACTATCATATGTGATTTCTTTCAAAAATCACATATGATTTAACATGATCATCACTAATTTATCAAATCATCATACTTGATATTTAAACAATAATAACATGTTTTCTGTTCTAATGCTTTTATTTACAAGTGATTATGAATGTGTGCAATAAAACTTATACAAAATAAACATAATATCGAAAATCACATCCGCAAATGTTTCGCCATTTTCATTTCAGCATAAAACATCATGACATAGTACCAAGAAAGTTAAACCATTTTAGCAACACATTGTACCAGTTTCTAATGGTTTGCAAAATCGTCCATAGACGTCAAAACTCCATACGGAGATTACAAGAAAAAAAACGAAGAATACATTTTGAACGTGAAATGAAAATTCATGAGCTTCTTCATTGAGCTTCTTGGGCCTTTGGATGCTTGCGGTGTTCACGATGTCTTGAAAACAGCCTTCTCTACACAAATAAGAAGATTTGATTTAATTTTCAAGCACATTATCATATATGATATATTATAATGGTAAAGAAGTTAACTTTCAAACAGATTATCATATATGATATTATACACACAACTAACTTTTCAAACCAATAATATCAACAAAATCTCCATAAACGCTTAAAACCTAACTTATATCATATATGATATTCTATATAAGTTTTTATAGTTTTTTAGGCAACTTATCATATATGATATTTCACTAACAGATCATACTCTGTCTGTTTAACTTAGACTAAGCCTTTAGCTTCACCTACAACTTCGGAAAAGGCTTATCCGTGCTCTTACACTATGATTCCGTTACTTAAACTAACTTCTAGTCCATCATATCGTCTCTAACATCACAATATCATCAACAAATCCTTTCTAAATAGTGAAAACTTAACTTCTATTCACACATTTTCTTCATTAAAATCTTAATAAAATCAGCATACTCTATCTATAACTAAAAACCTTACTTATCACAATAATATCATCAAAATTTTAAAATATTATCAAAATATATTCATTAAAAACTCTATAAACACAATAACTAGAACAAAAATCACAATATGTTCATCATAAACTCTAGAAACACTAGACTTCATTATTTATGCGTAAATAATAGTAAAATATGTAGATGAAGTGTTTTATACCTGAATCGATGATTTTAATCATCATTTTGAGTGGTTTTTAACTCGAACCTTCGCGTGTAGGCTTATTCTTTAAGATCTGGTCGTCAATAGCAACATCACCGTCGTTAACTTCTATTTCTGATGTGCCGTACGGTTATGTGTGTGTTTTTAGTGTGTGTATTTTGATCGGTTTGAATGTGTGAATAGTGTGTGTTTTTAGTGTGTGTTTTGGAGAGAGAAATAGTGAGAATACTATGAGAAGAAAGTGAGTGGATCTGGAGTTGGGTGAGTAGTTGTGTGGTGTTAATTTACTTTAGTGCCCCTCCGCCCTTTTTTTATTTTTTTAATTAATAAAAGCGGATTAATCTTCTCCTTTCATTTTTTTAGATGGATGGCTGGGATTGATCTCCTAGTATCCAAGAAAAATAGAATATCCAAAATAACTCTCCTCTAATAGTTTATGAAATAAAAACCATAGTATTTTAATGATTTAGCTTCAAATTTAACAAATATTTACAACATATAATTATATTACATTAACAATTTTTGCTCAAAGTGAAATTTGAGGCCCCGATTATATAACGGAATGTAAATTTTGAGGCCCCTAAATATGTGAGGCCATGTCCGATAGCACACATCGCACACCCTCGTATACGGCTCTAGAGAAGGAAAAGAAGGTCGGAGAACGTTGCATGGTCTGCTTAATTCCTCATTCTAGTTTATAAGAACTTTTATATGGGCTGCTAGAATAAGAAAAGAGTTATCATATTTCAGATTAAGTTCCTTATTTGAACCATTTGGACGCGAAATGCATCAAGCTAATTGAAAATCTCAAAAGCTTACTAGTAGCTTATGAGCTTAATTAGATTATATTTAAATTAATAAACAAAACTCATAAGTCATTGACCTTGTATATAATAATTATGTTAAGTTTCTTCTTAGGCTAATAACTGAATTATGAAACAAAATAATAGCCATGACTCCATGAACCCTTGCTTTAATTAGGCTATATGCAACTGCAAGCATAGTAGTATATCTGATAAGTCTTTGATTCTAGATTATTTTACAATGTGGACATGTTCACATGTATATATAATTCTTTGTGGCCATCGAGATCCAATTAATCAGGCTCTTATGAATTAATGCTGACAAATTTAATTATCAACCATATTAAAATTATTTTAGAGTTGAAACATTGGTTTTCATTAATATCCTAACTTGACCTACTACCCATATATCTTTAACACATACACAACTTTTCTGTTTTTTAATAGTTGAAGTCTCTTTTCAACAATTTTACATATGGGAGTTAGCAGCCCGGTTCGCCTTGTTTGTAGACTGTAGTGTGGTTGTGGTCATTTGTGGACTGATTATAAGTCATTGGTGGCCTTCAGTGATCATTGTTCCTAAGGTTGTTTGGATGGATGAGGTGGTTGGTTTGGAGAGTATTTGGTGTTGTGTGCTTACGTTGGTTTTTGTGGGTGTGGGTTTATGGGGGGGTGATGGTTGTGACAGTTCATGGTACGTCGAACTGATGACAAATATATACTTTAACACCATAAACTACTTTTCTGTTTTTTTAATAGTTGGATGGTCCCATTTACTTTTCCAAACATATGGTAATAATATGGGGTGGTTAACGCGTTAGCAACCCCGCGGGGTTCGCCTTTTTATCTTGTTTCTTTAAGACATCCCATCGAATCTTGACCTATATACTGTATGTAACCTTGGTTTTTTGTGCGTTTTGATAGGCTCCAATACCCAAAATCCTATAGTTTTTAATTTAAATACTCGTTGTTTAATATTTTGCTTAACTGGTTTTCTAACCAGAGAGAAAAAAGAAAATAGAAATAGTCATCCTGGTTCACATACGTGTGGTTTATCGTTTCAGGAACATGGATTCTTCAATATAAAAAGAAAACCACCGAGTTGCAGCATTTCTATTTTTATGAAAAGTTCTTACAGAAGTTGACTTACTTAACAATCTGAAATATGTATGTGATTCTTATACAAGCATCAATTTCAGATCAGTTCATTAATTCTCCATTTAGACCCTAGGAACCGTGATTGAACATTCTTGTGTTTTTATGTCCATTTTTTTAAAGTCAAAGTTCTTCATAATTAGCTTTGCTTGATTTATTTCCATGTTTTTTATGAAGCTTAATTCCTTACGCCAGAAGCTGAGAGTCTTTAATGGTTTATACAAAAGTTTTCATTAATTGCAAATAATCTTAAAGTTTCCTGCATTGATTGTGGTTGAATATGCTTCCATATACTTTAATACGGTGAAAGTTGGGAATGTTTCTAGGGAGTTGTAACCAGCCTTCTATTGGGGGGGGAGTTTACAGTTGTAGGTGGAATTTTTATTGAGGAGTTGGTGGGGGTTTGATTTGGACTGGTGATGGGGGCTGGGGTAGTGAGGTTTTTTCGCTTTATGTATTTTAAGTGGGGGGCCGAAAGCTTGAAAGATTGGGAGCGGGCTTCTGTTCGGGTTGTGGGATTGGGGGGGTTTTCTGAATGGGTTTAGGGTAAGGCTTTTTTCTTTTGGGATGGGGTGTTGGGTGTTGGGCGGTTTTTTTAGGTGGGAATGGGGGGGGAGGGGCGGAAAGGGGGGGGGGGGGGGGGGGGGTAATGGCGGGGGGGGGGGGGGGGGGGGCGGGCAAAAACATTTTTTAATCACAAACAGATACCCAAAAAAACCCACGTATAATTTAATTTAGTTTATTAAACACTTAAAATTATATTATAGCTATACTTTCTGCTTCTTTCCAAACATCACAGCTTCCCCACTTTAAAGATCAACACCTGCATATCATCAAACACCTATCATTCATACTAATAACTATTTTCATTCCAAATTTAAACTTATAAAAATCAAATAAATAAATAAAAAAACTCAAAAAAAAACCTAAAAAATCTTCTCAAGCTGACGGTGGGACTTGTTGATAGGGATTTACTACCTGCATCTAACAAATTGAACAAAAAAAGCCTTTTTTAATTAAAATAAACAAAATATGACAAAAAGAAGAAGATACCTATATCTCCATGTTTGAAACAGATTGTTAGTAAATAGGGATGGATCTTCAAATTGTGGTGTTTTGTTCCGCAACCGGTAGAAGCTCTAGAAGAGTCCGGTATGCATTTGGGAAAGACTCGGGAAGCGTAATTAATGGTGGATAAAAGGGCGGCTGAAAAGACGGGCTGAAATGGACCCAAGTGATCAGGCTTAAATAAGCCCAAGACCAAAACGACAAAGGTAATTGCCGTTTTTGTAACAAGCAGGATTACCGCGCGTTGCTGCGGGTCGTTATTTTTTCACACGTTGTTGCGGGTCATTAATTGTTTTTTAATTTTGGGCGGGTTTATTTTTTCGATCTCATGTTTAATAGTTTGTTTTTTCTTATATTGGCATATGTGTTCGGCCTCATGTTTAAAGGTTTTTTTTTATACGGGGTTTTTTTTTAGTATAATTTTATGAAATTATGTTGCGGGTTTATTTTTTCGGTATCATGTTTAATAGTTTGTTTTTCTCTTATATGAGCTTATGTCCCGCGCGTTGTTTTGGGCCGTTAAATTTTTTTTTTTAGCTGTTATTTTTTTTTCGAATTTTTTTTGTCTCACGTTTAATAGTTTTTTTATATGAGCTTATGTGTTGGGTCTCATGTTTAATTTTTTTTTTTTTTTTACTTTGGGTCAGATGTTTGGCCAGATTGTGGGCTAATTTTTGGCCCATTTTGATTGGTACTGTAGCATGTTATAATTTTTTATTTTTTAATTTGAGTTGGAAGTTGGGCCAAATTGTGAACTCATTTTTTTTCCACTATGATTGCACTGTAGCAGGTCAAAGTCAGTGAGACATTTGAGAAATGTAATATAGAGTAATGATAGTTAGTATACATTCTAATGGTTATTTTTATAGAACTTCTAGTTAACTTTACCATCTACACAAGTCATTGCCTATGCCTACACTAAGACCTAGATAATAAGAAACAAGGTCCCCAAATTCGGCTACAATCTAGAAAGGTCATAAACGAAAGAAAATTATTTTTTACTTTAAGTTTATTACTTTCCGCGCATTTAAAGCACAAAGTATCTCTGTGCCATAGAGTTTTTGTTATATCACGCAAGTTATAAGACATCACAGTTTTTAATTTTTTATATTCAAATAAAACAACATGTTGAAATAAAAAACATTACATAATTTAAATAAAATAATGCACTAATTATATATTTGGGACTAATTATGTAAGAAAAAAATCAAAAGACTAACAACGCAAACTTAGTTGAAAGATTAAAAATACGCATAATGCTATAGCTAGCGAGTACAGCGCGAGAGGCTATGGCGCGAGCTTTAGTGTGGGTCGTCACCATACGACGGAGTTATAAGGCACCAGCCAGCCTTATAACGCAGGGCACCGTGTGCTCTTATAATTGACAATTACGCGAAATGAAACTTCACAGGAAATGTAGACGTAGAAAAGAGTGAAACCATAGGTCTTCATCATCCCGGTTAAGAAAGTTAAAGCATAATGAAAGTATATCCATCACTTTTTTTTTGAACATATATATCCATCACTTTTAACTTGGTAGAACCTAAACCTCTACCAATTAAGAGGTTATGGGTTTAAGACTCATTTCAGTCTGAAACGCCACATCTTTTTACGGACTCACAAATTCGTAATTTTTAATTAAAAGGTAAAAAATATTCAAAACACACACAAAACCACGCCATGGCTTGAAATAACAGTATCATGGCTTGAGTTATAACGACACCATAAAGCTGAGAGCAAGGGGGGTACGCCATGGTAAAAGAAGTATTTGATCATCATGCAATAATATGAAAAGTTAAAAGAAAAAGGAGAAATCATAACTATCTATGCATATCTAGCTAAGCTCGTAAAAGGGATTACCAGTAAGCCTACCCGTAGCGCTTATTACCCATTAGAGTTGCAAATGAAGCAACTGTAACATACAATTGAGGATGGGCCAGTTCTAGGGGCTAAAAGGCTAGTGGACTCCCATCTCACTGGACCTCATAGACTTATATTTACAATTAGTGCCAATAAAAGGAACACAAAATAAACCAACATAGATAAAAGCAAACTTCATCTTTTTTTCTTTCTTAAAAATAAATAATAAACCATAAGCTATAATGTTTAGTCGAGCCCTTCTCAAGGAAAAATGAAAGAACCAAAACCGACAAGAACCCAGATTGAAGCAATTTCCATGAGCAGCTATTTCCTATTCTCTTTTTTTATCTCAACCTTTAAACGTCAGAAAGATCCCAAACGTCAAGGAGGTAGGACACACAGCTTAAATAAACACGAGTTTACAGCAAGCTATTGGGGACTCAGACCCGTATGTACTTATTCCTATTCACTTAACCCCCTCCTGACTATGGATTTCAAACTTTTAATCCCTTTCTCACTACTTCCATCCCCATATGTTGATAAAATAAGAAAACAACAGAAAAAAAATATCTTTTCTTTTCTTTCAGCAAATTCAAGATTCCAGCTTAGTGTCAGACGAGATATCACCATTCTTTCCCATTTGTGAGTGAAGCGGTATTAGTAACTTTGGTTGTGTTCCTTTAAAGATCTTGGAGGCTGCCTGCATATTCAGGTACTGCACACAAAACAACCACAAGTTCGTTCAGAAATTATGGTCCATACATAGAGATGGCAATTTTAACCATTTACATTATCAATGGTTCGATGTTGTGATTGATCTCCAACAGGTCAAAACAAATACATTGGGTAAAAAGAGGAAATGGAAACGGTTGAAAGTCGCCTAAAGACCACATTATGTAATTTGCTTTTTTGTAAAATTAGAGAATTACAATAAACTTTTTTGAAGATGTTCCAGGTCAACCCAACCAAGTCCGTTTAAACTGATATTAATTGATATGTTACCTGACCCACCCATCTTGCCACCTTTACTAAGACACCAAAACAACATAACTGGAAAAATTAACGCATTTTATCGTACCTTACTAACATCTCGGTAAAAAGAACTTATCTCCTCTTCTGTAAGGCCTTCCTCCTCCTCGGCAGTTTCTTCCCAGCCCAGTGAACGTAGGAATCTAGCTTCTTCTTCCTCCGAGTAAAGAATGGCATCAGAGCTTGAGTTGTCCTTTCCATTATTAGTAGGTCTCTCAGTTACAGCATAAGTTTCACCATTGCACGCCAAATGACCTTTCTCGCTAGACTGTTGGACCTCGGATAACATATCCACCGGTTTTGGATCATGCCTATCCTCAGTTACAGTGGAAGCCTCGACTTCACGAGGCTTGTCACTAGCAGAGACTGATGAAACAGTATCAGGAGTGACAGGAGTCATAGATTTCTTCCTCATAAGGTTAAAGAAGTCATTTCGGCTCTGAGCTTGAGAAGAGGGTCTCTTCTCCAGCGTAGCTACCCCAGGCTTGCGCTCTGCAGCAGCAACAGGTGGATTGTTACCTGGGATTCTCAGTGGAGCAGCCCCAACAACTGAAGGTACAGCAAGAGGGCTATTTGGTAGTCTGCTACCAGCTGTTGGACTCAAGTTGTCCTTTGTAATTGAGGTGACACCATTCCTTTCACGTGATGGCTTAAGCACATGAAGTTTTCCCACAGTAGATGTCTTTGAAACGTCCAACTTTGTAGACATGGCTCGGGGGGAGTTTGCATGGTTTGTATGGTGAGGACTTAGAGGCTGTAATTGAGCAACCTTTGGCTTTGATTTATCAGAAGAGTTCAACACCTAAACGGAAAATTTTAAAAATGTCAAACAAACTATCAAGTAAGTATTAACACACAAAAATAAAGAATAAGCTGTGAAAACATTTGTTCTGCTGCCAAATGAATCAAGTTTCCCAATAAAGACACACTACCAAGTAGGGATATATGGTTGTCTATTTTTCCATGGCAGATTTTCAACTATATCTCGAATTTCCTAACCACATTCACTAATAAATACATACTAGACGATTACTATTTTAGTCCTACAACATTACTCATTTTTAAGTTTTTTAAGTTTTAAAAAGAACACATTCGTGCTGTATATGTAGTATATAGATATAGATATATCTTACACTTGACCTTATTAATACACAACAATCATCATCGAGGGACATTAGCAAAATAAGAAGTGTATTATGTTGATAATCCACACTAAGTGTCTGAATATCAATTAATAATTATTAACAAGTTGACCCTGTGTACTGTTTGGTTGGGGTTCCTTTTTGAAGTCCTTTTCGTATTTATATACATATCTTAGCCTTTCAAAAAAAAATTATTAACAAGTTTCATTCAGAACTATGCCATCAAGTTTCATTCATGTTACATGGTGACAGAGTTTTCGACAACTTCTACTCGTGCTTCAAATTAAGCAATCTGTTATTGATTCCTAATTTTTGTTGCGAATATACAATTACGGAGCTTAATTTGCACATTCAAATTATTAAACCATTGCTGTCTTGTGAATCGGCATTAATATTTGTATTTTACTAGAATGACCAAATGAGCACATATGCACACTTTCATACTCATACAGTGGTGTTCCTAGAGGTAAAGCAAGGGTAACACAAGCTCACAACCAGCAAATCAATAGCCAATCAAATATAAGAAATACGCACAACAATAAACATAATTTTCCAATTTCCTTTACATTTTGCCTTGTCTAGGTTTCAAATATTTGTATTCACTTGGTGGGTGTTAACGAGCCGAGCTTTTAACGAGCTACTCGAGCTCGAGCCGACAAATTGTCATGCTCGAGTCGAGCTCGAACAAAAGACTGCTCATTTAGTTAAAAGAGCCGAGCTTTTAAAAGACATATTTGGCTCGGCTTGTTCGAAAGCTTGTTTAGTTACTCGAGTCGAACGAGCCGATCGAGCTTCACGAGTCGAACAAGCCGATCAAGCCAAACATCTAACTTTTTTTCAAACTTCTATTTACGTTTAATTATGTATTAATAATTTAATTTTAATTCAAAACAATAACTATGAAAATGTCAAACTTTATTAGCATCTAATTAAATACTCATTAAAAGCTATGCCAATCTTACTCTTTGAGCTTTGCTTTTAAATCTCTTTTCTATCCTTTATTTTGTGTCCATCTTTCCATGTGGGATGCATTCTAGTTTATACTTTTGTATTTTTCATTTAAACACTAAAAAATATACATAAAAGAAACTTAAGAAGGAAATGAGCTTAAAAGTATAAATCACTCAACGATGTATTTTTATAAGATGATCATAGCACATCTCAAGCGATATATAGTGTTATTTGATGTCTAATGTATATAGTTTATCGAAAATAGGCGCTATTGCAAGGTAAGGTCCATGAAATGACTTGAGACTTGATAGTATTAAGTTTAGTTAACAAATTTATAGTAAGCTTACGAAAGCATATGCATAGAACTCAGACGAAACATTACATACTACTAAAAGGATAATTGATGTTTAACAACATCGTAAAAAAAAGGTTTAAATTGGATAAAAAAAAATTATCTCTATTGTTTGAATTTTTTTTATTTGGAGAAGCTTAATAATACTATTGAGTAAGTGAAGTAAATATACATTCCGCGGGACTATGTTGGTGTCTTACATTTGTATCTTGTCTTAGCGTCACATATACTAATCAAAATAATTGGCACATGTTTAAAGAAAAATCGTTTATTTATACATAATGATATGGTTCACAAAATTGGAAAAAGGCTTTTTGTTTGTTTTGTATGCTTGCATTTCAAAATTATAAGATTTATATCAAGCACTAGTGAACATAAAATTAGTTATTTAAGGGTTTATTTACTAACGTTCTAGCCATTTAGGGATAATTTTGTGCTCAATATTTTTGTTACATGATTATTGTGTGCGGTTCAAATAATGACAGATATAATTACAAAAACTTCGAGAACCAATCAATATCATTATAAAATTTGATCAATGATCAAAATGAAATGTCATATCTAGGTACGCGACATGCACATTCGTATGGGAAATTCCTAATATAGTCGGTAACACATTCTCTTTTTATGGTCATGATAAAAATTAACAAGTATTTAGGTACGCGACATTAACATTCGTCTTAGGAAAAAGCATTTCTGTGGTCATCAACCACTGACTCCAATTAGTCGAAATATTATTGTGCCTATTAATAATCTAATTGTAGGAGAAAAGCTTGACGTCATTAAAGAGCAGATCTTTATTATGCTTTTAAAAAGAAGTGAACTCATTTCTATATCTCCAAAGAAGCCAAAAAGTAGCTTGGACTACAATGTCGAAGAATTTGACGTGAGAGGGATTAAGTATGACTCTATCCAATAGGTTACTTGCATAGTTAAATTGGAGTATGAACATGTACATGTTTGATATAATGGTATACATGTTATATATTGAATACGAGGAACATCAAACCGATTAATCTATTGATTTGATAGTTCAATCGGTCCCATCGATTAGACTGGTCTCAAAAACCGTTGGGTTTTACACCATTTTCAATATTTTCTTTTAGTATAAAAGATACGCGATATACTAAATACTAAATAGACAACAAAATTGTTTTCTTAATATATAGTTGCTTATTAACTTATTTAATGCTTGAAACTAAAATTCAATATTTACTTACAGTTAGATATTCTCTATTTTGTATTTTATTGTTTGGTGTTTACTTATTTACTTAATTACGAAGTAATAATAATTTAATGAACAATTCTTGATATTTTATCTTTAGATTCTATTAACAAGGTCTTTTTTGATTATGTCATGAAATAGACTTTTTGCTTAGGTGTCATAAACTAGGCACTCAATTGGGATTTGTGTAATGTCATATATACGTATTTGTTTTTATTTTAATTGGTAGTATACATGTGTATCTACACTTAAAAATATGTATTTGCTTTGAGACTTAGACATGCAATTGCAGGTGCTTTAGTTCTTTTTTTCATCCCAACAAGCTTTTCTCTAATGGGCTGTATTGTCAAAAGGAAGAATTTTATGTTATGATTAATTTGTAGAAATTGTACATGAAAGAGATGATTAATAGTTATTTTGTTATATAAATGACGTCATTGTTACTAAATGTATCAGTTGTTAACGTCAATAAACTCACTCCGAATTTTTTAATGCATTTTCTTTCATTTAACTTTCAATATTTACTTATCATTGCCCGTGTTGAACACGGGTTATGAGCTAGTTATATAATAAAGGAAGAGACCCCTTAATGTAATCAATAGCTACTAGATACTTGTATGCGTATAAGTTTATCTTACTTTTGTTTTAAAAATTAGAAAAATATAGAAGTATAATGATATCTTTTCTTTGCTAACTAGAAATACTTAAGACAAAAAATAAGAAATAAAGTTTGAAAATATCAAAAGAACAAGAGAAATTAAAATATAGGAGAGACATGGCTAGTAGACTTATCCCACATTGCTTGAAGAGGAGAACTTTCAAGAGAAAAAACTTTATATAAAGCAAAGCCCCACCCTATTTTGAAACTTAGTTAAGCTTTAGATGTTATTATACATTGATTGTGTGTTCCTAAACAAGCTTTGTCGAGCTTATAAGTTGCATAAACTTTAGTTTGAGCATTACAACATCTTTTATAATTGTAAGCGAGCTCGAATAAACGAGCCTATCAAGCTCGATCTTTTTGAGTATCTTAGGTTTGAAAGTTAGCTTATTGTAGGAGTACAAAAATTCATGATCCCTTTACAGCGTTCGAAGTTCGAACAATTTAAACCAATATTAGCACAGTGTACCTTAACAGATATCTATGAGCTCACTAACAATTAAGATAAAGAAACTAAAAACTGGGCAATTAAAGCTGATCTAGAATACAAGACCATCTAAGATATACAAAAAGTATCTAGAATCCTTCTATCCCTCTAAATATATAAATTCTAATATACTCTAGAAGATACAAAGCAACCTCTAGCATGCCAACGCATGTTATAGTTTCCTAGCTAACTCCAAAAAGCAATGGATCCTTCATAACTAAATGCTTCTTAAAGAATCCAACAAGAACTACTTACAGATCCACTAGGCACTTAAGTGGGCATAACCTAATAAAACTAGGTAGGCTTTGACATATAGTACACTTATCCTAAAGGGTATTTTAGTACTTACATTATTGCAACAACCATATCCATAGTCCATATAATGTGTTAATGGTTCTTTCTTTCATTTGCTTTTCAGGAGGTACAAGATAAAAAAGTATATATTAGAACTAAAGACAGAGAATGATACGAGCGAATTCATGTGATACTTTGATAACTAATCTTTATCATTCGCAACAAACTTCCAATCATAATACAATCCCGCTTGTTCACATAAAGTATAAAAAGCCTTCAACTCGAAAAAAATTTACTTAAGCAATTTCCTTGAAATGTCACCCAAAGGTGGGCACACTACTGAAAGTTTATACAGTTGTCCGTGTTATCACCTAATCACCGAATTACCTTTGGTGATTAGATACAGTGGCACAAAGAGCGTACAGGTTGCGTCTTAATTTCTTAATGCTCACCGGAAGTCATCAAGCTAAACTAATAGATGTTGTGCAATATCGACTAAACTTGAGTTCCTTAACACATAAATGATCTAACAAGAAAATGTTAACCTCCTGCACATATTTTAGTCAAAGCTCCTATAGAACAACGACGAAATAACGAATGAAGACTTATAAATGCAAAAACTGAAGAATGTCACTTATAAATCCAACACCCAATAAAGCTATGACATAACAATTTACTCCAGGTTCAGGAAACCTCCACGGCTACAATAAACTGGATAAGAACGATGTCATCAAGCCTCTTACACAACATAATAAAACAATCTAACACCTCCGCTAATGACTAATCAATCTCTTCTACTAATTGATCTTCTTTCTACAAAACTTTTCTTTTGATACAGTAACAAGTAACACCTTACAGCAAAACAATTAGTCGAGTCGTAGATATGTACTTACTTCACAAATTTTAGTTCTGCAATCTATCAATGGTGAAACAAGTAATGTAAGACAGCATATTGCAAAAGGTAACATCATAAAGTTCTCCTCAACTTTAAAATTCATATTACGTTTTTTATTAAGCAAAAAAATACAGCCAAGCAAAAAAAAACCGCCAAGTGGCCTTTATCCTGTCTGGGTAACCAAAATCAAGAACAAATTACTATTTGGTAATAACATATGAACTAGGCAGTCGAAAATAGTAACATATGAACTAAGAACAGTTTGGAATTTTTATATGTAGTAGTATTTGACTCGAATAGACAAAATAAACATACAATGTTATGATAGTTTAACACATACCAAAATAGGATCTAAGGACATGATGATTCTATCATATGTAATGCCATACCCTACAAACAGATGGTATGCAGCCTAGATAATTGAAGAATAATGAACAATAAAGAGAATTTAGATACTGGGAGAGGAGACTAACAGCACGTGGGATAAATGCGACTAGGATATTAGATGAGTAGGCACGAATATATTCTTTCTGATATATTACAAGGCAGTGCCAACTATTTGAAGCACAACAAAATATATATGTTACGAGGTATAGAAAATCAACAGGAGGTTCAAAAACATGCTTACCAAGGCTTTAGGCATGGAAGGAGTCATCGGAATCAACTGCCTAGATTGCTTAACAGCAAGTTCTTCGAGCCTTTGAGTTTCAACAGACAACTACAATAAACATGACCAAACATAAGCACACGCAACATACTAATATATGATTTATATTTAAAAGATGCCTAAGCTACCTGAGGAGCAGTCTGAGCACGAGGGGGGCCCTGTGCCAAAGTTTCAGCCATATTTCGACCAGATGTCATGCTTGCGGTTGCAGATACTGGTGTTGATTGAACAGGTTGTACAGCAGGGCCGCTACTTCCGTTGCTCCCAGCTATCACAGGCACCTCAGCCAGCGCAGAAGTCCACCCATCACCGCCAATCAAAGTAGAGTTACCAATCGGTAAGCTCTGAATTGCACTACTCAATCCAGGAGATGGGACTCTTCCAATCTCGGAATCCGTTAGTTTTTCTTCTGATCCAAGTGACGGAAAATCCCTCTCAAAAGCAGTCTTGACACCGCTAATGGCACCACCACCAGACCGTAACGTACTACCATTGTTAAGGCTACTTTTATTAACACTGCTCAAGTCAGCTACTACTTTCCTAGGCCATGACTCACCACGCTTAGCAGATACGCTTGAGTGTGAACGTCTTAACCCTTCTTTCTCGAACCTACTCGGTAAAATATTTCCTAAAGGATCAGAATAATCACGATGCCTATTCTCTGACTTCTCTTTATCAGAATACCGACCAAAACTACTGTAAGACCTTAGATGAGATGAACCGTTACTACTAGCAGTACGACGAAAATACGAAGACGTTGTACGCTCAGAAGCAGACGGGCGTCCTAAATCGTTATCACTAACGTTAACAAGAGACTTATTTCGTGCAGCCTTTGATACACCTTGTTCATCTAGAAATCAAGCAAACAACATTTTATGAGATGCATAACAAAACACAAAACATATATAGTCAAGAAACAATAAACGAATAGAATAGAATTACCAGAGTTGTGAGACGTTGTGCTTAAAACTCCACTGCTCTTTAACCATTCGGGTACGAATGTTGGCTCACTTCTTTCCATAGCTAATGCTTAACATCATATAAACAGAATATCAAAACGACAAACGCGCATCCAATTATCAAAATTCAAACCCTTCCGTCTATCCCCTCAACAAATAAACCAATATGCGCCCATGTGAGTAGAAACCGAAATCCTCAAAAACTATCTTATCTTTCGTCTAACATGAATAAAAAAAAATCGAAAAGACTATCCTGTACGCAGTTAAACCGACCTCATTATCCCCTCAGCCCTTTGTATATACCGATAGCAAAATCAGCAATCAAAACTAGTTCACAAACTTCACGAAAAACAAATTTACAAGACCCTCATCTTGTAAATAAGTCGAATCACAACTAGTACCAAACAAACCGTCTTATATCATCAACCAAACCCTAATTAGGTCAAAATTGAAACCCTAGGTTCCGTTATGACAACAACCGTATTACGATAATATCGTAAATTTATAAAATTAATTAACCTGACCGTCTGAATCAATTATACCTGAAAAAACCCCTAATTTTTGGCGCTGTGTATGAGAAATTGGTGTGTGTATTTTTGGAGGAGAAAAATTGAGTTTGGTTAAATTTATACGAGTGTGTGTTTGTGTGTGTGAATTGTGTGAAGAGAAAGAGGGATGATTATTGTGTTGTGTGTTTCTTGGTTTTGTGTTTTTGGTCTTGTCTTTCTTTGGAGTCAGGGTTTCTTTCTTGTTCTCTCTCAATTATAAATATATACATTTGTTGAAGGATACGACGGCGTTTCGATTTTGGGTTGCTACAGTAACGGGCTGCCCCATTTTGGGCCAGCCCAATTGTTTTTTTTTTTTTTATTTTTTTTTTATTTATATGCACAAAGTAGGAGTTAAAAAAAAATATTACAAAAGTTCTGATTTATTCAGATAAAAAAAATACCCGCGGAAACATCTTCGATACCTAATAACTTTAAAATAACCGATATGGTCACAAACGTACAACCCATTATATTAAAAAAAAACCCATATAGCAAAAAAAAAAAAACACTTTAAGCATGAGGCCCAACACATAAGCCATATAAATTTATTTTTTTACAAATATACATATTTGTCGACAAACTAGCCTAAAATTCGCATAAAATGTGGCCCAAAGTAAAAAAAAAATACAAAACGGTCCCTCAACTTTTAACTATTTACGATTTTCTTACAAAAAAAATCCCGTAAAAAAATTAACAAAAAAAACACGTCAAGTTCTTATTGTTCACAATTTTTTTACATTCATCGGCCCACAAAAAAAGATATCGAACCGTCCCAAAAAAAGAAAATATTCGGGAAAAAATTAACCCGTCTCAACGCAAAAAAAAATTTCCCGAATCGTAAAAAAAAAGGAAATATCCGGGAAAAAATTAGCCAAAAAAAAAACCCCCAAAAATAGCCTAAAATCTGGCCCAAAGTAAAAAAAAATAGAAAACTACTCTCACGCTTTTAACATATACGATTTTACCCCTTACACAAAATTCCCGTAAACAAATTTACAAAACCGTCCCAAAAAAAGAAAATATTCGGGAATAAATTACCCGTTCCCATCGCCCGTCACTCGCAAAATTTTTTTTCCCCGAATCATAACAAAAAAAGAAAATATTTAAAAATACCCCGCCATAACGCAAGCCCAAAAAAAAAAAAAAAAAAAACCCCCGAAACGTAAAAAAAAAAATATTATTTAATTAACTCGGGAACAAATAGCAGAACCCCCAAGCCGCAAATTAGGCGACCTGCAATAAGAATAAGAAAAATGTTCATTAATCTTTTTTTTTTTTTTTGTCTTAGGGGTTAAGGACATGTTGTATAAAATATACCACAAAATATACACATTGATAGAACGTAAAACGCCGCCCTGAGGATTTTTGGCGGCTTCAAACAGTGAAAAATGAACATACCGCGCCCACTGGGCCCGGGTACTGTTCATCGGCAAAAAAAAAAAAAACTTTATAATCCCTCCTCCTTTGGCCAAAAATAAGAAAAAAAAATTACGGGACGTACTATTAACTCTCATTTTACCTATTTAACGACTTTCTAATCGCCCTGGTGCAAAAAAAAAAAAAAAAAACGCGATTGCCATTTAATATAAGAACAAAAGAAACTATCAAACATGAGACCGAAAAAATATAAACCCGCACAAAATAATATAAAAATAAAAAGTGGTCGCTCATATTGTTTAAAAAGTTGTTAATAACAGATCTTTTTGACATTGGCTAGGACTACAAGTAAAAATGAAACAACTTACCCGGCCTACTGGGCCTCGTATACTGTTGATCGGCCCGGGAAAAAAAAAAAACTTTAATTAAAACAACCCCCTAAGCTACCCTTTCTCCTTATTTTTCCCCAAAAATATGAATTTTTTTTTTTTTTAATCACACGCGGACGTACCTCAATCATTACCAAAAGTATACCAAAACGAGCACGTTGTTTTTACCGTCGTGCTACAGTAAATATGAACATTTATTTCGGCCAAATATGGTCTTCCAGTTTGGCCGCCCCACTTTTATCCCTTTCTTTTAATCGTCGTGCTACAGTAATAAGACAAGTGCTCGGCCCCAATGGGCTCACAGTTTGGGCTCGGCCCACTTTTTTTATTTTAAATACGCCCCCCAAATACCAAAAAAAAAAATACTCGACACAAAATGAAAAAAAGAAAATTACAAAAGTACTGACTTATACATATCAAAAAATACCCGCGTCATGAGGATGCCCAACACAATAATCTCATATAAAAAACCAAACCCGCACAAAATTAATATTAAAAAAAATATGATCGCACAAAAATAAGATTAAAAAAGAAACAAGTAGGATCAAAGGACTCTAGTTTTTATTTTTATTTTATTTTTTAATAACGTATACTCCCGGCAAAAACCAAAAAAAATAAATCATGAATAACACAAAAAAAAACAAAAAAAAGAAAAAACCCAAACAACAATAAAAAAAAAACAAATACAAAAAAACTAAAATATAAATCCTACACGGTCGTAGCTACAATTATAAAAAAGACCAGAGTTTACGGTAGAACCAATGGGGCTCCCAGATTGAGGCCAGGCCCCCATTTTTTTTTGAAAATAACGCAATACAAAAAAAAAATACTCGACACAAAATAAAAAAAAAGAAAATTACAAAAGAACAGACATATATAAAAAAAACCACATTAAAACATAAGACCAAAAAAATAAACCCGCACAAAAATAATATTAAAAAAAAAATTTATTTTTCTGGTTCGTCACAATAAAAAATCAATGAAACCCAAAAAGTGATACGACGTCGTTTTTTACGTCATGCTACAGTAATATGGCCACTTTTTTTTTATAAATACGCAATATAAAAAAAATACTCTGCACAAAATAAAAAAAAGAAAATTACAAAAGTACTGACTTATTTAGATCAAAAAATACCCGCGCCATGAGGCCTAACACATAAGCCCATATAAAAAAAACCACTATTAAACATAAGCTCGAAAAAATAAACCCGCATAAAATAAAAAACATTAGAAAAAAACAATTAAACCCGCAACTATGCGCGAAAAATTAACGTCCCGCAGCAACGCGCGGGTAACCATGCTTGTTTTAGACAAATGTTGTTTTTTTTCTTTATATTAACCAATGTTAAATTTTTTGCTTAATTACTCTTTTATATTTGACACAATGTTATAAAAACATTATGCTTAATTTTTTGAAAATATATTTGCCAAATAAAATTTATAAAAGTTTATAAAAAAAATAACTTTTTATAATTTTTGAAAATCAAATGCTAATTTATGTAGCTTTTAAAAAAATTTATAAACTCACCGATATAGAGGGTTTTTACGTTGCATATTGTCAAATGCTTGGGAGGTAGATAAGGATCGTATGATCAGCCTCAACCAGTTGATAGCATACAGCTTGATTTGGGGTTTGAATGTTGACATACGAAACATTCTCTTCTCTGACCATCCATCACAGATACTCCCCCCACCAACATTTGTATTCCACTAAAATTATGACCATACGTGTTCTTTCATATAAGTATCCAGCACAACTTCTCTTTCTCTAATTGAACACACAATATACCTACTGACTAATCAAACCCGCATAACAAAAACAACCAAAGATTCAATGAGGGAAAATATTCTATTTCTTGATGAGGAAGAATAATACATTCAGTAGACCACACTGCATGACTATAATAAGAATTAGTAGAACACCTAACATTAAATACATCATGATAGAAACATATTAAATAATTTATTGTTGAACAAACAAGATGATGACGAAACAAAATGATAAACAACAAAAAGAAAACCAGAAGAGACTTTTGAAAGATGGTGAGCGGTCGCGTTAAACTGAACTTCATAAACGATCTGTTTTATAATCGTATCATCAGGCCACCAATTGAGCAAGCTGCATCTCTCTCTATTAAAAATCTATATCTTCATTTGGTGATCAAGATCGGTGGAGAACATGTTGGATTATGGTAGTCGGCTAGCATTTGTACATTACGAATATGTGAGCCTATTGGGGGCACACACGTTAATACACGGAGAATGCGTTTAATACTTCACAAATATAAACTGAGGGAATAAATTAGACAAAACCCGAACTCCAAGGGGAACACCAAAGTGGCCGACCCCTATGGGAGGTTCTAGATGGGTTTTGTGTTCAATTAGCATTTAAAGAGGCCCATGAAAGTTTTCTTTCAAGAATTAGGGTTTGGTATTTGGTTGTTGCCTATATAAACACCCATAACCTACTTCATAATTTGCTCATTCTAAAAACCTTTCCTCCTCCCTCCCTCACCGAAATCGCCTGGCCCCTCTCTAGGGTTGTTAAGGGTTTCGGTTCTACACCTCAACTGAATTCGGTTGAATCCCAATTTGGATTTTTCGGTTCTTTAAAATTCGTTTAAGGATATTCGGTTAATAGGGTTATTATAAACCTTAATCCGTTTAAATTGTTCAAGATCACAAAATTTTTGGTTTGATTAGGTTTTGATCCAAAGAAGGTACAATTGTTGCTTTGTTCGTGAAGTTAAGTCTAGACAACTTAACGTGTTCGGTTGACGTGATTGTGTGACAAAACCGTAGAGGTGATTGTTTTAGTCGCTTTATTCGTTTTCTTGATCAATTGGCTAAGAGGTAAGCGCTTTCTATTTACTTCTTAGATTATGTTTAACCAGTATGCTATTACTAATCCAATCCGCGCGTACATTCTAGTTACTTGGTTACCTAGATGTTAAATCCCAACAGTGGCATCACGAGCCAACTCGTTTTAGCTTTATGGGTTACACGTTTTGTTTTAATTATAAGCCTAGTCTACATGCCTATTATTAAAACATAAGCTATGATCTGTTGTGTTTTATATTTTATTCATGTTTTACTAGTAAAATATGACAATGATATGCAATTCCTTGCCATAACTGAATAAAATATGTAGATCTTGATCTTGAAAATCTATTAAAAGTTAATATAGGTTAAAAAGGAAAATTAAAATTGTTAATTAAGCTTGTATGCTTCCTTTTTTATTATTGTCTATTCCGGCTATAAGACTCACTCAATCACAAATGTGGTGAATGGGGCGATCTAGGTACTTTAGCAGAAAACCTAGTGAGGGTCTTATGGTTCTCCATTTGGGGAATACTCGTAAGAGAACTCAAATTTTACATGTTTACTTGTATGCTTAATGTCATCTTTTGTATTATGAATCCATGTATGCATGATTATTTAATGTCTAATTGTTTACACGCCTAAATAAATATGTCATATGACCAAAAAGATGATGTTGATGTATGTCTATTAATTTTACACGCCTAATGCATGCTCATAGTGACCAACCCATGTTTGTTTCCGTGGAAAACAGTTTTTTTTTGTAAGAAATTAATAAGACCTTAAACTACGAAACATGTGTATTTCATGAATTAAAAACTGGACGCTATGGACTCATGGGAAGTACGGCTCATCCACTAGAACAAACTATAAGAGAAGTTTAAGGCGGGTTGTTTTTACGTAATTCCCTAAAGAAATAAGGTTTTTAATATGCTTCGCGCTGACCTGTTTCTCCGCTTCTTTGTGTGTTCGATTGGAGTTACCGTGAACCATGACATGTCACTACAGTGTCATTATTAAAGGTTTTTAAAATCAGTGATACAAAGTTGTTTTGCATGCTTCTTTGTACACGCTTTTAACACATTTATGTGCATACCCCTATGAAAATTTTAAGTCTATGCCAGCCAACCAAGAACACGTGCAATTGGTTTGACCGCTTTGGTCAGACCTTAGGGCCCTACCAACCCATGGCGAATTTCGTGTACTGGTCAGACCTCTAACGATTTTTGCAAGTTCTTGCTTGGACGATTAATTCGGAGTAGGCTTGGTCAACCTTGGACCCGAGACATAAGAATGATACTAAACATGCTCTCAAACTTATTACTATGCTGACAAACTGTTTTTGACAAGTATCATAAACCTAATAGTTGCATTAAATCAATTAACTCGGGGGGTTTGCCGATGCTTATCCTCTTTGCCCCATTCTTTACGCCCTGGTCAGAACCTTGGTAATAAATGGGAGGTCAAGTGGATCTTAGTCTTAATTATTAAATTAAATTGGTTATGGTTAATTCTATTAAGAATTTCAATTATCGTAAATACTAAATTGAACTTTCTATTTTCCTCATTAATTGTGTTTTGCACATATTTCGTAAACGAAAGTTATGTTCTTCACCTATAAAAGGACCAAACATAGTCTCTTTTTTCTAGTAAGAAAAGGTGAGACTTCTATCTATACTCATTGGTTGACAAGAATAATTGAAAATTTTCAATTTAAATTAAACTCATTTACTGTCTTTCATTACCCTTCTTTTCGGCTTTGAAATAATTGAAAGATAAAATATTTTGAGTAACTAGAGAACATTTTTTTCTATAGCTACCAAAATAAATTACATCTTGCATTTGTCACGATGTATGAGTTTAAACCGCAATGAGTAAAGAAATTACTAGCATATCTGCTAGGTATTTTTCTTAGACTCATATTATTCCTTAAGGTGCTAAATACCCTTGTGGCTATGCAGACAATAAGGAGGAATTGCATGCTAAATATTCAAGTTAAAAGAAAGCATAAATGGCTAGTCCCTCATCTACATAAGTAGAATTTCATATTCTTTGCTCAATACCTAAGTACATTACTACTTGTAGGCCATTCTAAGAGAATACAAATGTACAATAAAAATGGTTGTTTGAATTTCTACTGGTGAGTAACACAAACAATTTGACAAATCCCATTGGGAGCTATGCATTTTAAAAACTGAAGAGACATTCTA
This sequence comes from Tanacetum coccineum, assembly GCA_026074375.1. NCBI lineage: Eukaryota > Viridiplantae > Streptophyta > Magnoliopsida > Asterales > Asteraceae > Tanacetum > Tanacetum coccineum. The sequence continues at coordinate 28,761 of BQNB010023122.1, read as the reverse complement.
GAAATGGGTGTCACATTCAGTGGGAGCTACGAAACATTTATTTCCCTTGTTAATGCCTATATTATTTCTAGCTTGCTTTGAGAAATAATTAATTACTTTCCGAATATGAACAAACACATGTTTAAGTAAGATTGCATTTATTCTTGTATGATAACAAGTCCCATATCTAGACGTTGCTTTCGAAATGTTATCATATAATAATAAACCAACAATTTTCCTTTATTAAACATATAGTTTTGATACTGCTTGTAATACTAGAAAATGTTGTCTCTGTAAAACACAAGTGGAAAACTCTAAAGTGGCAAGGAACACATATTAACAATATGATTATTGGTTTCTCTTGACCGCAATGTAAAAGAGCAAATCAATGACTAGGACTAAAACTCGGAAAGATTTTTGTAGGCCCTATTACATTTGAAGTTAAAGATATAATATATAAGTTTAACTTTCATTTAATTTGACTATATGATTTAGTTAATATAAACCATGGCTAGATGAAAATAATCAAAATATTGAAGTATGAAATAACTTGAATAATTTTGAACTCAAGAGTTTGCGTACATGATTACTTTAGTGAGTATTATTATGTTTGCTTGCTAAACTAATTATAAAGTTCTTTGATTTAATCAATGAACTCATAAAATAAAGTAAGTAGATAAAATTGTTATGTCCTTCTTGTTAAAAAACATTAACATGATGTCCTTGAATTAATTCGGATACTTTAAACGTATAACTTTATACATGTTCTGTTTTCATGAAACGACATAAACATATAGTTAACATGAGGTCCTTGAATAATTTAAAGACATTTATAATGTATAAAATTGACATGTTTATTTTTCCCTTTTAAACCACAAGAACATGGAAGTCTTGAAAATTTGTTCTGTCTTCTTGTGAACACGCTTATAGTTTAAGAAATGAACAAAGAGTTCTTGCTTAATACAGAAAAATACATTTATAGCATGTCTTGGGATTTAAATACTGTGTATTTAATTTGGCACGACCCAATTGACAAGTATTTGACCTAAAGAGAATTAAGTTATCTAATGAATTTTGATGGAGTCTCACAATTCCAATACTCATAGAATACCACATTATTATGTTGTGTCTAATGTGTTGAAACAAACTATATTTATATTGTTTGATTCATGATAGCTTGAATTGCTCTACCTCCAAAATCTATCAAGGTTATAAAATTGCGTGTGTCATAGATACACTCAATATAGTTTCAACCTAGAAGGTAATCAAGACATCATCTTTAGATTGAGATGAGATCCAATTATGTCTTGTGAAAGTTCTAAAATTGTAAAAATCTTTTGAAAATATATTAATTAACAAGCTAAGAATGAGAACTTAAAATGTGTTTTTGTATTCCCAATTAAGACAATCATATGTACTTAAATACTTAGTATTTAGAGAGTTTTCTCTACTTATAAAAGTAAGTGGGAGCATCTGTAAACCTTGAAAATATTCAAGAACAATATACATAACCTTCTAAAATCACTTGCTAATGTCACACTAAGGTTTAACATGTAAATGTCAAACCAAAGTATATTAGAACTCACATTCATAAATCTGCAAGGATGCCTCATCACTTGATTGATATTGTAATATTAATGCTGAGAAATATAAATTAGAGGATCATTTCAAACCTGTTAATTGCTAAGATACAATAATCACATCTGAATTTATAAATGTCTTAGAATTATGAATGATAAGATGCAGTCCTTAAAGCCAATCAGTTTTGAGTCTTGATAGATTCTTTTACCAAAATGTAAACCTCGTGAGGATTAGAATGAAGTTTTTTTTTAAAGAAAGGCTCAAAGGGACAAGATTGTAATACAAATAATGCTGACTGATGATAAGAATTTATGATCTTACATACACAACAATAAGAATATGATTAAATCTTCATTTCTGCACGAATAAATATATAAAGATATCTAAATTGTCATACAATGATTTCTAAATCTTAAAAAAGACAAGTTAAGGTTCATAACTCTTCTTGGATGATAACCTTGGCGAGGACGATGTTAGTGATCAAAAAGGTTTAAGAGCTATATTTGGAAATTATGGCAATTAATTTTAAGACTCTTTCCTTATGATTACATTTCGAGGACGATTGTTAATCAAAAAGGTCCATGAGTATAAATATATTAAAAACTTTATATAGTAAATCACAAGATGAAAAGAATCCAAGTATGGAAGGATCAACATCTAGAGCTGGATCATAAATAAAAACAATATGATTCTGATTAAATTAAGATGACTCCGAGAGTACATCTGACATTGGAGTGGAGGCACCATGTTAATTTTCTTAAATTCGTATGTTGTATGACAGAATTATAAATTATCGTTCCCACATAAAGCTAGATATTAAATCCTGTAGATTGGAATGGAAACTTCACTTTGGGAAATTAGGAAAATAAACGACCTTTGGAATAAATGTTTATTAAGAAAACCGAATGTGGAAATAAAGTCCAACACACAATGTCAATATGTCATTGTAATCAAGTCTTAAATAATATATTCCACTTGAGATAAATTAGGTACATGGATGGAAACCTTTGTTTTTTTTTAACTAAGGGTCATATGTATAAATTATAATCGTGTAATGTGACTAGTTTTTACTTTTGCATGTTAGCAAGAACAGAGCTAAACAACAAAGTACTAATTGAGATAATTTAAGATAACAAAATCTCATTTAGGGTAATTTATATCACTGATTATACAAAACTTTACGAATTATGAAGCCTATCGGTGTATGTGTCACTAATGCAAAAGAATAACAATTCTATTGAAAAGGATTTTATCATTTACGAATAAATCTGCTCACTTAGATATGCTTCATTAATAGCAGTGTTGCATAACACATAAGAATGAAATATATACATTTTAAAAACCGAAAAGAATGACTTCTGAGATAGGTATCTTGTTGACTTCAAATACCCTATAAAAGGTATTATTACCTTGTCCATACTATGACTCTTGCATAGTATCACCTGAACAATAAGACACTCATCCTTATTTTTTAAATCTTTTTACAATATGATATTTGAAAACAAGTATTCGGAAAGATTACTCGGATAAACAATATTAGGTTTTGTCGTTGGTAAAGAAAGAGTTGAGAATGTTGGAAACATTAGACTTCAACTTGCTAATTAGTTTCATGCATATCTGTTTTTAGTATTTGGATAATTGGATTGTAAGACAATTTTTACTTTCTGATGAATAAAGATACTTGATATTTGTTCTTCATTCATTATAAAAATGTTATCCAAATTTGCATGTTTAATACCATTGAATAATTTTATCATTCTAAATATGTCCATTGTCGGTTAACAATATGGGAATATTGTTTATGCAAGGGCAAATGTTGAGTGTTGGATAATTCCGTGAATATATAGATTGTTTCCCAGCAAACTCATATGTATTATCACAAGGGAATGCATAGTGGATTACCCCAACCTTCGATTATTTACTTTTGGAATCCATGTCATCGAGTAAAATGTCAAAAAATGGTAGATAAAAAATTGTTCTTAAGACTTGATATGCAAAGCAAGTTCTGTGGAGTGGATATCACTTTGTGATTATACCATAACGCTGTCCTGAAACATGGTAGTTATAAAAGCTATTTTTCGGAGTTTATATAAAGCATCATCCACAACACTTGTAGTCAATAAAGGATTTGTTCCTCCACTTGATATGTGCAGAAAGATACCATTGGGCCCACTCAAGATTTATTCAATAAAAGAATGGCCTGTTTCCCTAGAGAGTAATTCCAAGATGATTCTTGATTACTTTGTATATCTAAATTAATTTTCAATAACGAGAAACATAATGTTAAACTCTACGGAGATGACTTAGGATCCATATCCATGGTTTAACGTAGCTAGTAACAAAGGGATGATAATAATAAAGCAAGAAATTATAACCATTTAAAATAGCTGGATGAATTTTTGAAACACTCACTCATAATATTCCTAATGTAAAAAATAATTGTGTGGGTTCCTAGACTTTGCCAATTATAGGTAATAGAGTGTGTAGGTGTTTACTAAACCAACTCCCAAGTGGAGCTGTTGGATTAAAGGTAGTCGGCTAGCATTTGTACATTACAATATGTGAGCCAATTGGGGCACACACTTTCATAACACAGAAAATTCGTTTAAACTTCACAATTATAAACCGAGGGACTAAAATATGGGTTAATACAAAACCCGAACTCCAAAGGGGAACGCCAAAGTGGTCGGCCCCTATGGGAGGTTCTAGATGGGTTTTGTGTTCAATTAGCATTTAATGAGGCCCATGAAGGTTTTCTAGAATTAGGGTTTGGGTGCCTATATAAACACCCATAACCTACTTCATAATTTGCTCATTTCCAAAAAACCTTTCCTCCTCCCTCCCTCACCGAAATCGCCTGGCCCCTCTCTAGGGTTGTTAAGGGTTTCGGTTCTACACCTCAACTGAATTCGGTTGAACCCCAATTTGAATTTTCGGGTTCTTTAATTCGGTTCAAGGATATTCGGTTAATTAGGGTTTATTATAAACCTTAATCCGGTTTAATTGGTTCAAGATCACAAAGGTTTGTTTGATTAGGGTTTTGATCCAAGAAGGTACAATTGTTGCTTTGTTTGTGAAGTTAAGTCTAGACAACTTAACGTGTTCGGTTGACGTGATTGTGTGAGCAACCGTAGAGGCGATTGTTTTAGTCGCTTTATTCGTTTTCTTGATCAATTGGCTAAGAGGGTAACGCTTTCTATTTACTCTTGTAGTTATTTTGTTAACCCATATGCAATACTATATCAATCCTGCTACTTTCGTAGTTATTTGATTACCTAGATGTTAAATCCCAACAGAACATACCACCAATATCAAGACTATCAAGTATCAACATTGCATAACGTCAATATGCCTAGTTCCATGTGATCAAAAAATATCTTCGTAAAGCCAAGTAATTGGATATGCCTATAATTATAGAAATCTTAATAAAGAGACGAATTGTCATGGCTAGGCTTCAAATTGACATTAGCAACATTGTAGTGAGCTAAGACGTAGGTGTGTTTGTGGAGGATCGGGTGATTATAGAATCAATCGACACGATTTGGTTTGTATCAAGAGGTTCGTCAATTCACTTGATGCATAGAAAAATTACAAATAAAATGGGGGCAATTTCATATTTTCTCGATAAAAACATCAAAATTCTATATTTCCTCAAAAACACATCAAACTCATCGTACATTATGCATTGTTCACTTGTAAGTAAAATAAATATGACATTTTAAGGTTTGTATTGGGTAAATATGGAATTATCCCATAAAGAAAAGGAAATGTATTTGTACCCCGAAAAGAAAGAACAAATAATAATGAAGAAAAGAAAAAAGAAGCAATATAAAATAAATCATACTTTCAAGGAAATAAACATGATGAATCTTGCAAAAGAAAACATGTCATTTATAAGGAAGGGGGTTGAAATTTACTTTAGAACCGACAAATTAAAATTGTAAAACACTACAACAAGCGAAACACGCGGTGCATTAATGTATTCCGATAAAAACCCTGTAAGATACCCACGGGTTAGACATTTAATGTTACCCGTTTTAACTTTCCAGCCATACTTCTCCCACCCCATTATCTCTTTCTTCCACATCATAAGCTATGTGTCTTCTCCTCTCTTTCTTCCCTCTTCATTTACATCCATCATGATATACCCAAGATCCGAAGCTATGAAATGGATTATCCGGAACCCAATTATAATAACCAAGCTGATCCAATTTTGTTTTAGTTTTTTGTTGGTTTTGTAGATTTATGAATAATCATTTTCAGCTTTCTTACAAGTTTAAGGTATATGTTTGATATCGATACCACTAATGAAACTGAAAATTGTTGTTATTGCTTTTTGAAGGTCATATGCAGACGGAATGCCTAAAGATAACTCTTATGCTTTGCAAATAAGGAACTCCTTATAGCCGGATTCTTTTCAATTTAGAAGGTTACATATCCTTATTCACTTATGCAAATGGGTGTTATGATTTTGATATTGTTATTGTTTTTATATTGTATTTTGGTAAACCATTTTATAATATACTTGAAGAGGGATTGTAGAAAACAATTTTATGGAAGAGGTGTTGTAGAGAACCATTTTGTTTCAATGTGAATCATCTATTTTGCTCCCATCTCCAAGCAGCCAAGTAAACTTATCCTACGGTGGTTTATATAAATCTCAGCTACATGTATGTTATAAAATTATTAAGAATGCAAAACAATATGTTGTAGTGTAGAGTTCATGTAGAAAACCTATATATGCTTAGAAATGGTTGCTAGGTTACGTAAAAAGCCCATATGTAGAAAACCCATACAAGCTATGCTGCGTTTCTGCTCCAATGAAGTGCGACGTAGTGTGGGAGAAAGAGAGGTTGTATTGGAAGATCTTATCAAAGAATTTGGTAATGTTGAAGAAAGAGCCAAGTGTAAGAAGTTGAAGAAAGAATTGGAAGACGCAAGGCTGGACAACACAATTCTTAGTATGCAGAAAGAACGAGTCGAGAGAGATCTCCATTGGACTAGAGTTCAAGCCTATGAGTTCTACCAGGAGATGATTCATAGGGGAGTTGTGTTTGAAGAAAGACCGAATGAGGCTATCGATGTTCTGGTCAAAGATGAGGAGAGTCCATCATCTGAGCCGCGGGGATCCCCTCGTGACTCTTAGTAGTTTAGTTTCATTAGTAATATCTTTATTGTGTAATCAATAAACTAAATCCTTAGTTAGTTGACTTGATGCTATTGGTTGTAATGATTTGTATCATTTTGTGAAACAATGCAACTAAGTATTAACTCTTTTGTGATTAATAATGAATGACTATCTTTTTATTACTACTTGATGTTGTGTGACTAATGTTGTGGTTGATTTACTTTATACATGTTATGATTATATCATGGTATGAATGCTTATCAAGGTTTTCTTTTGTGTCTTGACTAATCAAGGCCCACCAAAATTTGGGAACCATCATGACTCAAGTTTGCCATTGACAATGATCACTTTTGAGGGATAATAAGGCTTTGGCGGCTGATCTAGCTAGGCGAGTTAATGCTGGCGAGGCTAGCGGATCTAGACAAGGTGGAGCACCTGCTGCCCGAGAATGCACTTTTTCTGGATTTATGAAGTGCAACCCTACTGTTTTTCATGGTACTGAAGGGGCTGTCGAGTTGCGACGATGGTTCGAGAAAACCGAGATGGTTTTTGGAATCAGTGAATGTACGAAAGGAAAAAAAATCTAAGTTCGCTGTCGCTACACTGCAAGGACCTGCTTTGACTTAGTGAAACACTAAGGTTGCAACCATGCGATTGGAGACTGTTAACCAAATTCCTTGGACTAAGATGAAGCAAATGATGAATGCAGAGTTTTGCCCAGCAGAAGAAGTTCTAAGGATGGAGCACGAGTTGTAGAATCTGAAGGTTAAGGAGTATAACATTATTGCTTATACCCAGAGGTTTAATGAATTAGTTGATGTGTGTTTTTACAAGCTTTAAATTATAATAACTAGAAATACCAATTTTTACTAAAAACACAACATTCGGGCAAGTATACCCTATTCGAGTGTAATATAATAGTATTAGGTAAGTCCAGGTCGTTCCACGGGATTTGTAGCAATTCACAGATTGTTTATCAAGTAACAAAGCTAATTGATTGTCATGGGTTAAATAGCCTAAACGTGTGTATAAAGCAAGCAAGATACCAAGGTATGATCCACATAACATAATAGATATAAATAGAGCAAGACTTTATATAAACAAAGCATACAAGTCATATATGATGGGTAATCATAATAACAAGCATATTACCAATGATAACATAGAATCCTTTCGGCCTATGTACTACATTATCACGAGAGCATTAAGAATGGTTTATATCAAATATGCATATATATGAATTCCTCCCAACCCGGTCGGTCAACATAAGGAAGGGTCTTAAACATTAGTCCACTTGGGTTGTTTATTAATTTAACACACAATTCTCACAAGTATGATATTGACACGTCATAGACAAACGGTTCAAAATACATCAAGACAATTAACCCTTTCGGCCTATTTCAATTGCAATGATATACCAAGAGATAAACAATTATCCAAATAAGATAACATTTGTCATACCCCAATAATTTCCGGTCAATGTTTTAAACTTTTCAGATCATTATTTTTTATTTTTATACGTTACATTTGAATCTGGCAGTTTATCGGGAAGTAAACCCGCGTAAATCTAAAAAACGTCATCAGACGTGTTTCGGCATTAGATATTCATTAGTTTAGATATTATATGAGTTATTTTATCTTTTCTAAGTGTTTCGTAGTTTACGATCACTCCTGATATTTATTTTTACGTCTTAACGTTTAAATTGCGTTTTTCGCATTTTTTGACCTAACGGAACCCAGGAAACTCGAAATCTTTTCGTGTAAACTTTAGTTATCGTCCATCTCGTATTCTAAAGTCAAAAATTTCGTTCACCCTCTTCTTTTGATATACATTGGACGCCTAAACTCAAACCAAATGCAAACATAGGCCTTGAAATTAAATAAATGACATCTTTTCTTGAACTTACCATGCATGTGTGTGAAAGTGACACATGAGAGTGTCCATTTCATGCACAAGTATCACCATTTGACTAAAACATGTGACCTTTTGTTGGAATCATGCAACCTTGACTTGAAATTCAAATCTAAGACCAAGTATAATGCACCAAGACTCAGATTTTGAACCATGATGGTCCTTGTGACCTAGTTTCGGACCAAAAAAAAAAAAAAAAAAAAAACAAAAAAAAAAAAAAATAAAAAAAAAATAAAAAAAAAAAAAAAAAAAAAAAAAAAAAAAAAAAAAAAAAAAATAAAAATAATAAAAAAAAAAAAAAATTAAAAAAAAAAAAAAAAAAAAAAAAAAAAAAAAAAAAATTAAAAAAAAAAAAAAAAAAAAAATAAAACAAAAAAAAAAAAAAAAAAAATTAAAAAAAAAAAAAAAAAAAAAAACAAAAGAACCACACACACACCCCTTTGGTGTGTGTTGGTCACTTAATACTTAAAACCATGTAACCCTAAACCTTCCTTGGCCTATAAATACCTTACATTCTTACAACTTAGGGTTTCTAATTCATTTCACAAGCCACCAACAATTTTCTTCTCCCTTTTTTCCTTCCTATTGGCCACGGCACACACACAAACTCACACACACTTTATATTTTTGATATCTATCAAGATCTACACCCTTCATACTCCATTTTTATCAAGATCCAAGGTTATTCCAAGAAGGTTTTCTTTGATTTCAAGTTTACTTCAAAGATTCAAGAGTTAGGGTTTTGAGTTTATACTTGGGTTTTCAAGATCTACTATTTTTCTTTTAAAATTTCTTGTGTTCCATCTTGTTCATCATCTTTTGTAAGCAAACCTTAACTACTTTTTGTGATTTACTTATATTCTTTCTTATATGTTCAAGATCCATACATCCATATGTTATGTTTCACTTTTTGAAAGATTTTAAAGACAAGATTTCATAAATAATGATACTACTTTATTTTACTCCTTAAATACTATGTTCTTGGTGAGATGAGAGTGGGATGAGAGTTGCAACAATAGAAATGAAGGGATTATGTTAGTTTTAAGTGTGGTTTTGTTGTGGATTAGTTGTGAATGGAGATTATGCTAGATTATGCACTATTGTGAAGTTTGGGTAGATTTTGGTTGCTTTTTTGACAAAAAGTGCTTGCTGTCCCAAATTTGTTTTGAGGTTTTGGGGACCTAAAAAATGTTATTCATTAGGCGTAAAAGTAGTTTTTTGAGAGCTCGTTTCGAATAGATAGTTTTTCATATATCACACATTAAAATTGGATTTAAAACGACCAAGTTATAGCCAAATGAAACTTGAAATATTTTTTGACAAAATCGACTGAATAGTTGCTGATGTGAATAGTAAAATGGGTTTTCGGACACTTTCGGTCATATTTGGACTTTCTAAACACTAGCGAAACATATAGTAACACATACCTATTGATTAATATCATTTAAAGACGTCATTAGCATATTTTAGGAAAATCGATAAAATTACTAAAAATAGTAAGTTTGATAAAATTTAGCGGATCAGACTTGGAAGTTAGGCGATTAAGGTTAGTTAGTGCGTTTTGAAAATATGGAAACTTAATAAATATAGGGGACGGTATTAACGTCCCGAAACTAAAAACTTTCCTAAAATAGAAACTTTCTAGAAATAATAATTTTTGGTTAAACGCCGAAACTTAACGGAAAACTATATGATTTTATTTCGTCATGATTTGATAATCAAACTAAAGCAAACACACATGGATGTATTTTGGTGATGAATATATTGTGCAATTTTTGCCATACTTTCCGTGTTACTAAGACGCGTTATTATTCTAGGTCGCGGCTAGATTTCTATATCATCTTTTACTTGTGTGATTATCATTTGCTCATTTTGCTAAGGTGAGTTCATAGCCCTATGTTTTACTACTTTTACTTTACTATTTTGGGGTGAGAAACATTGCTTGTTTTCAAACTATGGACACAGTTACTTTAACAGTTTTCTTTTCCTGATTACTTGATGCCTAAGTTAGCGAATAGACCACTTATGCCCGAATTATCCATGAGACTACCGTCAAATTTCTTGACCGAACCGTGACTGTTAAGTTAGCGCAAAAAGTTGAAAAAAAATCTATTTTGGGAGTAATTATCCCTATCCGGGTAAGTAGCGCTTACTAGATTCGAAGGTCCTGAACAAACGGATATATACCATGTCGGAATGTCAATAGGTGATCTTGGTCAGATACCTTTATGGCGTGAAATACTTTTTGGCATATAAAATGCTTCCTTTTAAATTGAGCTTCGGTGTCATGAGCTTAGTGCAACAGTAAATACATCTTTTATTTAAGTTTGCATCTGTTATAACTGTCACGTGCGTACTGTGCACTTGTGATCCACTTTTAATATTAAATTCAAACCTATGAATTCACTCAACTTTATGTTGACCGTTTTAGCATGTTTTTCTCAAGTGCTTAGCTGTGGATATCCTTGCATGCTATTTGGTGTCGTTATGCATTGGGTCGATTTTCAAGAAATGCTATTATCTACTGTTTAAACATCGTTGTCAATTTCTAAAACTTTTATTCGCTTCCGCATATTATATTTAAACGTATGTCAAACATTAACTATTTTAATTAATGCAAGATGTTGGATTTTCAAACGTACCCTTATAGGTCGTTCTTTGTATCTTGTGAGATGTATATTATGACGTCACGCTCCCGAACACGTGTATTCCATCCAGGCCCCGTTTGGGGGCGTGACAACATTGAATTCATAAACATGTATATTCATAAGTCATAGCAAAATCATCCAAATATCATATAATGTTTCACATATGAGAACAAATAACAATACCAATATTTCTACTACAACAACCACCAACCCAAAACTAATAGTTTCATGATCAACCAACAACCAAATGCTACTGAGACAACTCGGAAATAAGTCACCTAACTTCTGGAAATCCGCAACATATCACAAAATAGAGTGTTTGGTTACAAGGTTTATGGTGATGATCTTAAGAGAATTTGGTGTGAATCTTCTAAGAATCAAATTATGATGTGTTTAGATTCTGGAAATGATGGTAAGGGATGGTCTTGCAATTGTTGTTTTTAAAACTGGGAAATTTATGAATATGGTGGTGGTTCATGGGGGTTACATGGTGGTGTAGAGGGGTGTTTGGATCATTGGGTCCTAAGACCCTCACCACTCCTTCCTCCTCTCCAAACGATTTCTAGAGAGTGTGTGTGTAAGATGTATGAAGATTTTATAAGAGATATATCAAATAGGAGAGCCAAGGAGGGTATTTATAGGCTTTTCGGGGGGCAAAGTACGCCACACTATACTATAGTGTGCGCCGTACCTTAGTGAGTATAATGCACTTAGATTTAATAGCATTAATTTTCTCCACTGCCCAAAATTACGCCGCACTTTTGGTAAAACTGTCGCACTTTTGGTTGTTAAAGGACTTTTCATTTCTTGTAAAAGTGCGCCGCACTTATCTGAATGCGGCGTACTTTTGGTCATTTTCAGTAGTTGGCTTTTTAATGGTTGTAGATAATTGAATTTCGTCCGTGTGGCCGTTTGAATCAACTAAAACGGAGTTTGTATGACCGAGTTATGATCAAAACAGTGAACAGGTGTCGGGAAGCATTCAGCTTCAGTTATTTCTTCGTTTAAGCTTCAAATCTTCGTGTATTATTTCGTTTTCTTCCACGACACGTACTTAGAACCTACAATAGCAAATATACTCGATTCTATACCAAAAGTTCTTATATTTAACCAATTTATATATATAAAATCATTGATAACCCATATAAAAAACTGATAAATTTGAGCGTTATCAAACCTCCCACACTTAAAACTAGCTTGCCCTCAAGCAAATCTAAAAAAATTATAAACAATGTCCTAGGTGACAAGACAAGGAAATTATTTTTTTTATATATGTATATTTAAATTTTGAAATATTTTTATTATTTAAAAAAAAATTATTGGGTGTGAAATTTTCGATAATATTTTTTGTTTTTGTGACAATTAAGTGCAAAAGGCGCAAACACCCCTCCCCCACACACTTAAGGGTTTTCTTGCCCTCAAGCAAAAGAAAAAAAATAATAAGCTTTACAAAACAAACACAGAATTATGAAGAAAAAAAAATTTTATTTTTAATATGTGAAAACAGAGATGTTTGACAATACTCAGTGATCTTTAAGCTGTAATAACATGACTAAGCACCTCACGAATAAGAAAAGTATAATTCACTCAACATTGTACATGATTATAATTAGAGGGAAAAAGAGAAATCACACTCAATTACTCACACTTGATTCATTTCATACCATAGGCTTGTACAAGAAACAAAACTGCACCGATATGACGTAAGCACCAGGTATAAATATCAAAAAATAACTTTTATTCGGGTGTAATGTACAGGCTTAGGGTTAAAAAGGGCGTGGATAAGGCATGGGAAATAAATACTGAAATGGTTTTTATAAATATACATGTCGACATCCCAAAAAACCCCATGTTGCTAGTTACGACAATCCACAATCCCGCGAGGTTATCGAACAAACCAACCTCCATTTAACAAACAATACTTATTCATACTTCTTTTTTTCGATTTAACTTTTTTTTCTTCTTTTTTTTCACAATTTTTTTAATTTTTTTTTTTCACATAACTAACAATTCTCCCACACTTGAGATAAGCATACACCACAAAAAATATGAAACATGAAGTCGCGACTCTTCATCTTAGCTAAAATGGTCATCAAAGGTTAGCAGGTTCGCTCGACAACACTTTGTATGGGGATCATGATTTAACTAGAACTGCATACAAGTGCAACGTCGACAGATCGAAGCCGAATGTCTTCCATGACCAATCAGACCGTGTGGAATCGAATATAGGACTCGCATCTTAGGATATAATTTTACATATAATATAAATACCACGGAATATAAAGAACAATAGATAGCAGAGCAAGCAAGGATGATATGGTAGAGTGATCCATACTTTCCACCTCCGGGCGCAAATACTAGATACCCTTGGGCTACTAAGCTACCGTAATTACAGACTATTAGGTGCCTACAGGAGGCGGTCTACATCTCTAGGGTTGTCAGCACTAACGACTGATCAGGGGGGGGGGGGGGGGGGGGGGGCCAAGGACTCTTGGTGCATATAGGGTGGAGGAGGAGGCCGGCAGGATGCTGTAGGCCAGCAATGTAGCGTGAGAAGATCAATAGAGAGAGAGACGGTGGGGAAAGCCGATCGAGAAAAATCTGAGAGGAGTAAGCGATGCAGAACCTAAGAGCTTATGATAGCGTTAGGAGAGGGAGGGAGAGGCGGATTAACCAGCGTCTTCACGGAGTCCGAGTCCTAGCAAGGCTCGACCACATGCGTTTGAGCGAAATCCATAGACGTGTAGCCGAGGCTTATTGTGTGTATCCTTTTGGTTTCATATAGAGATTGGCCTTGGGTAGTAGACGAGTCAAATGCTGGTAGTCGTAGGATAGACGCCAGACGAGGGCGGTCTCTTATGGCTCCGTATGATGAGGCACTAATGACCAAAGCGAGCGCTAGCGATGGGACGAGGTGGTGACGCGAGGCTTCCGCTGAAGGAGGTGTGTAGAAGTTACAGAAGCATGTAGGATCACGCGCTGGGTGGAAAGAAACGAAAATTGATCCAGAGTGTGGTAGAAGGGCAGGGCTAACAGCATATCCCCTTGGCGGCTATGAAGTGATATTCCCCTTAAGTTAGTATACAGACTACCGAGGAGTGCGAGGGTGGGTGGCCGCCCAGGGGGCGCTGTAACAACGGGCTAGTTTCTTTGCAGTCTTGAGTGTACGCTTCGGAGGGTCCGGCCGTTGATTAGTCTTCGATCCAATAGGGAACCAGTAGTAAACTTTTGATCTTCACAAACACAAACGAAGGTGGGTGTTCAACAGGAAACCGGGGAGTAAAACGCGGGCGTGACGAACCGAGCGCGAACCGGGCGAGCGGAATCCGAAAACGGAAAGGAAACGCGCGAAACCGGAAGAAACCGGCGGCGCGGGGCCGTAAAAAAAAGCCCCTGTATAATGTGTGGTTCGTGTTGATATGGTTTTGTACTTTTAGTGATATCCGCGTGGTAAACCAGGAACGAGACCGGAGGCATAATATGCACGAGAGATTGATTTTCGTGAACTAATATACAAATAAAATGTACAAGTATTCAGCCTGATTATTGCAGGCGAACTATTTATTGTCTACTGAGCATTTTTTCACAGGTCGTACAGAACACATTTTGGTAAAAAAAGTAGTTTTTGAAAATATATTTAAAGAGATCGAATTAAAACGGTCGAGTAGATAATTATTTGGTGATCAATAACGTACTGAGATAGGTGTAAAAATTGGGGCAGTGCATAGGCTATTTAACTACAAACAAAAGTTATTATAAGTGACTAGGTTAAAATTCAATGTCATGAAAAATTACTAGAATAGCAATTTTATGTAGGTCGAAGATCGGTGCAGATTTTTATACTGTTAGACTCTATTGAGAACGTACAGAAACAGCGGTTACCCGGTGGGGTGGACCCAGACGCGTGCGATGAAGACTGCACACATCGTGTTACCGGCGCCATGGGGTCCGGGGGGGATTCGCCCGCCTATACGATTCTGAGAACTGATAGTAGGAACAATAATTACCCCGTTGGGGCCCAGGGCCCGTCCCCTGCGACCGGCTGGCGCGGAGGTTAGGGTGGAGCCGGCGTGGTGGGGTGGGGGGGCGGGCTAGGGGTGGCCCGCGTTGGGGGGGGGTGGCGTGGGGTGGGGGTGTTAGTGTTTATTAGATCGTGTTTTTTCACGAGACATAAATTTTTATTAATTTTTTATTCTTATTTTTTTTTTTTTTTTTTATTTTTCTTTGTTTTTTTTTTAATATAATTTATTTAATTTTAATTATAACAGGTGTGTAAAGTGTAAAGTTACAGCAAGAAACCTAACCCGCTGGTAACTAACACCCCCAAACCCCCATGCGTCACTTCCGATTATTCAAACACCCTATCCATACTCTCGGAGCCCGCCATGCTCCGGACTTTACTTAACCCCCGCCTATACGACTCGCCGAAAGAAAGAACGGATAGACAAAAATTACTTACCCCCCCGGGGGGCGCGACGATAGTTTAAATCTTCCAACTAACCGAACCGAACCGACCCTTGAACACCCCAACACAGAAATCCATAATCATCATAGCGAACTTTAATCCAAGAATTAACTACTTGACTCAAATTACTCCCCATGAAGCTCAACACAAATAGCGAGGAATTCAAGCAGTAGAAATGATTTAACAATCAGTATTAAAACAATGTCTAGCTAAGGTAAGTATAAAGACCTCCCTGAAACTGGGCATGAACATTCAATTTTTGTAGGCTCTCTGTAATGATTGACCTGCGCGTGAAGAAAACGCGAGGAGAATACGAACTTGGATGAAACCTAAAGTAAAGAGAGCGTCCCCGATAACTTGTGTCTTATTCTTGTTTACATGTGACGTCGAAATTCTTAATAAACCAAGTATATTATAGACCGAAACCTTATTTAAGAATCATCAACTAATAGAGACACTGAGCACTACAACGTAACTCCTTTAAGTGATAGCAAATGTGAGCATTGAGCATCATAAGAAAAATCACACATTGCTAGATTCTTCAAGTCTTCATCAACACCATTTAAGCACGAACAAGTTATCTTTAAAGTGTAACACCCACTTTAAGATATGATAAGAACACGCATCTGTGAAACTCAACTACAACATCAAATAAGTGATAAATAACCATCTTCTTAATCAATTCTTCAAATAAATATGAGCCTTTAAACTTGTTTTAAGTCCAACAGTAGTAACTGCTAACCCGCAACAATATTAACTTCCTTTTGTGTGTGTTGTACGTGATCCAAAAACTGTGTGTTGTCCGATATCTGACAAAGCTAGCAGTATAAACTTTCATTGCCAGCAGTACTAATTATCAACGAACAGTACTAAAATTTTATTAGCAGTATAAAAAAAAAAAAAAAAAAAAAAAAAAAAAAAAAAAAAAAAAAAAATAAACCTTCTTTAAGCTCATTTCTAGTAGTACAAAGTTTCAACTGGCAGTACTAATATAATCATGGCAGCATTAACTATAAACAAAGTAGTACTAATCACAAACCAGTAGTACTAACCTTCCTTTGATTCTCCTTTGGCTGTTGGCAACTCTAAACTTCAATGGCAGTACTAACAAATATCAAGCAGTAGAAATACCTCAACAAATTGTAATTCCAAATCTGTGAAACATAATCCAAACTGCCTTTGAAAATCATTATGTCAGATGTCGTATTCTCCTTATCAATAACTCTGAACGACTTCAACCTTTTCTTAATTTTCAACAACCAAGAAGTCCAAGCAGTACTAACTCATACGTGCTAGTATTAACAATCATAAGCAGTTTTAACAAAGCACTATTTGACATCCTAACAACATTATTTCTTGACCAACCAGCATCACAAATAAACTTCATATTAGAAACATCAACGCGAGCAGTACTAACTTGTAACCACTTTTTAAGAATACCTTTTTTAAGTATCCAGACGACACTTTTTAGTGTCACAAAGCTGTCACGAATCCATCACAAATTAGCATTCTCCGTTTCTCCCCATGGGCTATTTGTGACTCTTAAGTGTCACAAGCTATCAACTTATGTAGCATATAATAACAAACGAGCAGTATAAATTCTTCTGGATTCTGATTTTATGTCATGTGTTCAATAACAACCAAACCCTAGACAAGTGTAGGTTATCATATCTACAAACATCTTCAGGATTCACTCCTACTAGGGTTCATCATCAATCCAAGGATCGACTCACCAAAGTTAGTAAAAACAAAAATAATTTTGATTGATCAAAAATCTTCTGCTTGTTCCATCCATGAACAATCAAAAACCCTAGGTTTTCTTTACACCATTCAATACATGCTGCTCTTACTGCTCCTTCTCGATGCCATTCAAAACAAACACGACATAAAATCACCTTGTTGATCCTAGATATCACGAGCCACCAGGCTCTGATACCAATTGTGGAGATCGTTATAGACTCATCTAGGATATGTTTTACAGATAATATAAATATGCAGCGGAATATAAAGAACAATATATTATCAAACAAGGTTTTTATTCCATACGTTTCCACCTTGTCCCAATTCTATACTTTAGGGCTACTAACTAACTAACTACTAACTATTAGTCCTAGAGACGTCTACATCTCTAGGTTGTGCACACTAAAAACTATATGCCTAGGACTCTTTATATAGGGAGAGTCCAAGACTTACAAAGGAAGTAAATCAATAGATAAGGAAACTATTTAAATCTATTTAAATCTTTCCTAATCTTTATCTTTAAATCTTTGACCAAATCTTTAAGAATTCTTCATGCTCTCCACCAGCTTGTAGAATTCCATAATGTCAACTTTGATCTTTTTTCATGCGGTTGCTCTTTGTATCACACATCTGAATCCCAGGCAACCAACCATAGGGACTTTCGACGAGGGGTAAGGCTAGGCTAAAGGTTATATTTTTGTATTTTTCATTTATTTTAGTGGATGAGAAAAATAAATAGAATGGCTCAGCGAGTTAAACTAGGGGTATTTAGCACTAAAGATGATTGCTAACATAAGGGTTTTATTTGGGTGGTTAGCTAATCAGTGTAATTAGCTAAAATAATATATAATTAAATGGAATGGCTATTTGGTTTAATCTTAAGTTTGCCTCTTTATCACTTAAAAATACATATATCACGCGAACGTGATCTCACTGCGGTCTCGTAATGATTTCAAGCACAAGTTCTAGAATCAATAAATCACCGGCACACTCATAATAAACGGAATCAAGCGTAAAATACATATGATATATACAGGCTCAAAACTCTCATTTATTTACTGAAATGGCTATAAATGCGCAAGTAAAGTTATCAATCCCGAGTCAGATCTGCTTTATCAATCGGGACATATCTCTGATTTCAAAACTTTATTTATTTTCTACTGTGTTTTATTCTAATATATTATCCCTAGATGCAAAAATTTAAAAACAAGAAGATTTTTAGATTACAGAGGGCGAATAAAAGTTACAAATTAATAACGAGTCTAATTTTTCAATTCATTCCCCCCCCCACACTTAAGTTGAGCATTATACGTAATTAGAAAATAAGTTAAAAGTGGGACAAACGAGAAAAATAAATATAAGAGAAATGAAACTTCCCAGGGCTCATAAGTACTTGATTGAATTCTGAAAGATACGGCGCTAAACGAAACGCCAAGCATGTGTATTCTACCACATATAATATAATGATCCAAATACATCACTTCCCCAAGTGTAAGACTTCATCCGACCAACCACCAACTATTTATTTAATTTTCAAAATAAACATAACTACAAAAACTGTAAAATACTAAAGCACACTTTCGTAGGCACCCTCTATGCATCAAACCTGAAAACTGTTTTGGGAAAGAAATGTCTAAGTGGAACATTAATTAGACTAGGTCGTGTTCGGACGTCGTTGAATTTGCTTGTGTGATATTGAGTTTGCTGCTAGATACCTTTTCTTAAGCTAAGTACTCGTAGCCCCACTTTTTAAATCTTTTCCGTTGGGGGAAAATGATACTCAAATGTGTTTTGAACTGTTTTTCTGAACTGTGTGAAATGTGGTTTTGTTTTTTGGACAATTCATGTGCTTATGGCTGCTATGTGAATATTATGTGGTATGATTGTTCTTGCATGTATGGAAACTAGAGGGGGTGGGGGGTTGAATAGTTTACACGTTTGTTTTACGGTTTAAATGTTTACTTTCAAAAATGTATAGATCCGAGTTATATGTTCAATCAAATCACAATATGAACAAGCAATAACTATCTAAACGAAAACTAAATAACAACAATAATAATGTAAAGAGATAAGGAAAGAAACAACAAAACCAAGACACCGAGATTTTATAGTGGTTCGGCTACGAAGCACCTCTTCGCCCTACTCCACTCCCCAAGTATCCTACTCGAGATTTCACCATGTCAAGAAGCTCCCTTTAGGCGGAGAAAACTGTTTACACGTCGCTTACGTTATTTTACGACACCAAGCTAAATGTCGAGTCCTAATCTTAGCTAGAACCAATCTACCAATTCAAAAGATATACACACTCACAAGATCAACACTATCGGATCTACACAATATCTGAATCACACAAATACATAAGATAAATACAATAGAGTTTTGGTACTTAGAAGAAAGGAGGATAGATCACTACTTAACACTTCGTTTCTTGACGAATACGAGTGTTCTTCTCTTGCACTTGAATGAGAGGGAAGAGATGAGAAGAAGAGATTAGATCACTTGAAACAAGATCTAAGTATGTTAGTGATCAAAAGTTTTAGTGAGAGAAAGAAGGTTTAGAGAGAGAAAGAAAAGACTAAAAAATTTCGTGCAAAGAGGAATCATTTTTCTGCTGGGAATGGAGCAGTATTTGTAGGCAGGGAATCCCAACGGCTCTCGGCGGTCCCTTATATATAAGGGGGCCGCCAGGCCTATAAAGAGGCCGCCGCCTAGACTCCGCTCCCTTTTTTTGTCTTTTTGTGTGGAAGGTTGTATCTGGTGTAGAAGCTTTCGTTTTTGGGGGGAAAATTTGAATTTCAAATTTTAAGTTTTTAATAAAACTTTTTATTTTAATTAGAAAATATTTTGTAAATGTATTTTTGAAAAAAATACTTTTGTAGAATTAAAAGTGAGGATTAAGAGAAAAATACTTTCTTGATCACTAATCATGCTTAATTATTTTGTTTGTCGATACCTTAAGTGATCACTAATCTTAGAAATGAAATTTTACATTTAATAATTTTTAAATATTTATTTTTATTGTAAACGTTTTTACATTATGTTATTATCAAAACGTTGAGAGGTCGAAAAATATAAATAACATTTTTAGGCATTATTTGTATTAACAATCTATCCCTTTTTGATGATGACAAAATATAAACTCATTTTAAATAAAATTAAAGATGTCAAATTATTAAATGAGTTATGTTCCATTTCTCCCCCCTTTTTGTCAAATTCAAAAAGAATGATCGTCGAGTTGTTGAAGGAAGAAAGAAATTGACGATATCAAGACTCCCCCTTGATGTATGCTCCCCCTTGTTCGGGGCACCAAGGGATCGATCTTATGAAAATTGTGTGCTACAAAACAAGGTTAGACGAACAAGTGCAAGACAAATATCTTTCAAGTTAACACATTGTATTTACATTAACAAAAGAAGAGTTTCATTTAACCAACAAGAAACTCATATAATAGCACATCCAACAAATACATTCAACATAAAATTTAAAAACTAGATCTTAATAAGCGCTAAGACATATTCATACAACATTTGTATGAATCATTACAATAGAAAGTAGATAATCATAAAGACATAATAAGCCATAGATCTACACTAGTTGATTCTTGAAAGGTAGAAGATGCCGTAATCAAAAGATGAAAGAACAATTATTTAGGAAGATTAATAATGTAGGAATGATTAATTAAAGAGGGAAAAAGAAGGGGTTGATGAACCATGATTTGGAGGGATACGGGTTGGAGGGATACGGGTTGGAGGGATGGAATGGGTTAGGAGATAGTGAATGAAGTTAATTTCATTTCTTAAAAAATGGAATTGGTGTCTAGAAAACTTGCAACAATGACAAAAACTTGAGTGGAATTTAACTTGAGCATGAGAAGGAGGATGAATTTGTGGTGGAGGTGGTGCATGAATGTAGGCATTAGATGGATTATTGTGTGAATCAAGAATGGTAGAAATGTTGTGGAGTTGGTTAATCATTTGATTTCTTAAGGGATTGTAAGATGGTGGTGAAGGAGATTGTAAGTAGACTCTTGGAGGAAGAGGAGGTGAGTCATTTTAGGAAGGAGGTGATGATTTTGGAGTGGATGTTTTGCGTTTCCATACTTGTCTAACCGACATCCTTGGTTTTCTAGAGAAGTTGGAATGGTGGTTTGAGCAAGACATTGATAAAGAAGAAGAGAGATTTGAAGGAGATGAAGATGGTGGTGAAGTATGAAAGTTGGGTGATTAAATAATGAGAAGGATTGGATAAAGTGGCAAAGCATGGTTTAGGAAGAAGAGAATGCCAAATATGGTTTAGCCAATCTGGGAAATGACAGCTTGAGGATGTAGGTAGGAGGGTCAAGATACAGAAAAAGAGGTAAACTCGAAATTTTTCTTTCCCTCCTGGTGGCGGTCCCATATCACCTGGCGGTCCCAAATATATTAGGGGGCCGCCGGTATAAGGGGGCCATTTTCTGGAGACAGGAAGATTTCCAGTTTTCTCTTTTTCTTAAGTCTAGTGATTTCAGCTTCTACCAATATTCAAGAATCAACTAGTTCAAGTAATAATATGTAGTTCTATTCTAACATACAAATCATTTAGCAAGTAGTAGCATTTCATCTCATGTCATAATCATAAAATTTTGCCTATCCCTAAAAGAAGATAGAATGTAGAAGATTATCCAAGTCAAATGCAAATTAAAATTTGCCACTCCTAGTCCTAATAATAGAGAAATATAATGTATTAAACACGAGTGATGATAATAATAATAATAATAATAGTGTCATAGTGGTTGTGTCAACACGTTCATTTTCGTTTTCCACCCATCATGTTCTTGAGAGCTTGTCCAATTGACCTTAACCCTTCCCGGTGAGCATCTCTTTTGTTTGAGTTTGACGATTAAATAGTTATCAAGAAGATAAGTGTTAAGTAATGACTTTTCATGAGGAGGTTTAGATGGACGTCTAAGAGACATATTTGACGAGGAAGAAATGTTTTGACGAGGAAGAAATGTTTTGAGACGGAGAGGAAGGATTGGGATGAAAAGATTCATCATCATTTTCCTCGATGAAATCATCCAATGGATGAGATGACGATAGATGATTTAGATTGGAGGATGAGGAGGATCTAGCATTTGACTTATGAGGTCTTTTCTTGCCCCGATCCGCTCGTAATGAGGAGCGAGCGGATGCATGGCTCGATCATGTGAGAGATAATGATCAAAGGCTAGCTCATGAGAGACGGACACGACATGTTTGAATAACCTAGTCAAGAGCATTCCATAAGGCAAGAGTTCCTTTGGTTTGAATCGAGTATTTTCCATTCTTTTGAGAATGAAAAATACTAGGTTATAAGGAGCGGATGTCTCAATGCAATAAAGCATGTGACAAAGATAAGCGGAGACATGACCCTATGTCCTCCTAGACAAATAGCGTTTTCACAAATAATATCAACCCAAGGTTTCATATGAGTTTAAATCTCTCGGGTTAAAATTTCGTTTTCACCTACGAAAATCATTTTCTTATTTTTGGTATGAGTCTCTTGACCTTGTCGAGGAACTTGAATAAGAGACTTAATGACTCTTGGAGACGGAGGTTTGGTTTTATAAAGACCTCTACTTGGAACCCTTACTGACAAATGGTCAAGAGACCACATTTCGGTGTTGGAGGCTTGACCTTTGAATGGGATTTTCAAAATTTGACCAAATTCCTCAAGAGTGAGGGAGAATGACTTATTTTGAATGACGAAGTTGACAACAAATTGACTCTCAGGGTTATAGGTAAAAGTAAGTTGACAGTAAAACTCAAGAACAAAGCGAGGTACAATTTGTTCGTTAATGTCTTACAAACAAGCAAAGCCGATTGACTCAAACTTAGCACGAATATGACTCATATTTTCGAAGTTTGGACTTACAACCCTCCCCTCATGAAAATATCATTTTTTCAAGATTTTCCATTATGTTTAGCAAAGGTTGACTAAACTCATTTGATATTAAGGGTATGTAGTTTCTTGTCTTTTGATGATCTAGACCGGTAGCTCGAGGCATTGTTACCTAGAAGATCATGAACAAGCCCATATATTAATCATTTGTACTTTTTTTTATGTTTTGAGTTAGTGCCTAGTGTGTGCTTATATGCAACAAATATGGAGTAACGATTAACTCGACCTAGAAATAAAATCCTAAGAGTTAACCCAAATGCTCCTTAATTTGATTTTGCTCATCCAAACAAGTCAAAAAATACATATGAATTATGTATCTCGAAATTTGTTCATGAGATGATTATGCATGTGCTTGAAAACGTTTTTGGGTTGGATTAACAATGCATAACAACAATTTTATTATGTTCCTAACGTGAGTGATTTGAAAATAAAATTAGGGTTTTGGTTCAAAATCAATTTTTCAACAAATTCACTAATGTATGCTAATGTATGCAAATCCTATATATACGGGAAGCATAGTAGCTATACATTGTATCCTAGTACTCTTAATTGTACAAAATTGAAAGAAAACATGAAAATCCTCAATTTCAATTTTTGGTGTTCATCATGAACCCTAGACTCAAATTGAAATAAAATAGATGAAATGACTTACAATTGATGATCTTTGTGATATTAGGATTGATTATTAGTGTTGATTTGATCTTCAATTGATGTTTAGATGGTTAATTTTGAGTTTTGGTGGGTTTTGAGTCGTGTTCGTCAATGGCAGCAGATAAGGGGGTGTTTGTTTTTTTGTTTTGAATTTTTTTGTTTAAGTGTCCCATTTTGCGACTTGCTGGTGGCGGTCCCATATTTATCAGCGGTCCTAAATATATTGGGGGGCCGCCTATATGGGGGCCGCCCTCAGCCAAGGGTTTTTGGACTTGGTTTTTTTGATGAAAATTTTACGAAGAGGAGTGACATTTTAATTTGCATTTCGCGAATTAAATATGCTTAAATACTTCGGATGAAGTATTTAAGTTGTCACTACACGGAATGGAACACGGACTAGAATTGAGACAGAAGAAAGAGAAGCGAACTAAGATGATTTATGGAATGTGTTCCATCATTCCTACACCAAGACTTAGATAGTTAAACGATTCACGTTTAAGGGGTTTAGTAAGAATGTCGGCAATGTTGTCGACGGACGGCACTTTTTCGATTGAGATATGTCCTTTCTGGACATTATCACGAAGAAAGTGGTGACGTATTTCGATGTGTTTGGTATAAGAATGTTGCACCGGGTTTTTGCTAAGGTCAATCGCGCCTTTGTTGTCGCACATGACGGGAACGTCATCGAGTCGTACGTCGTAGTCGATGAGAGCTTGTTTCATCCATAGTGCTTGTTGAAATGCCTTTCCGACGCTTACGTATTCGGCTTCGGTAGTGGATATAGCAAGAGCGGTTTGTTTCTTCGAGAACCAAGATGTCAAACAATATCCCACTAACGTACAAATACTACTAGTGCTCTTTTGGTCTACATAATCTCCCGCATGACCAGAGTCGGCATATACTACGGTTTCTATGTCGGTCCCCTTAGGATACCATAATCCTAAGTGCGTAGTGCCTTTAATGTATCGAAAGATATGCTTAACCGCTTCAAGATGAGAGGTTTTGGGAGCCTCTTGGAAGTGGGCACAGAGGCAGACATTAAACATGATATCGGGCCTACTTGCCGTTAGGTATAATAAACTATCTATTATGCCTCGACACTTGGTACTATCTACCGACTCACACTGTTCATCTTTCGCGAGTTTAGTATCGGAGGACATGGGGGTTTTCATTGATTTAGACTCTTCTAGACCAAATTTCTTAAGCATTTCTTTAATATACTTAGATTGATTAAAGAAAATACCATCTTCCATTCGTTTTATTTGTAATCCAAGGAAGAAGTTAAGTTCACCCATCATGCTCATCTCGAACTCGTCATGCATGATTTTGGCAAATTCATCACACATGTCTTGACAATCGAACGAAGCTCAAAAAGAAAAAGAAGATTTAAAAGCTAAAGTAGAAAAATGGCACAACTCTTCTAAAAATCTTGGTAAACAGCTAAATACCCAAATGAGTGCTAATGATAAATTTAGGCTTGGGTATGGGGATCACAAATATGATGGCATTTTGAGTTATGAAAATGAAGTTTTACAAAGTGTATTTATGAATAAGGAAAGTGAGTTAGAAAAACAACCTTTGTATGATAGGTTTGTTACAGCAGGAGGAATGCATGCTGTACCCCCACCCATGACAGGGAATTACATGCCATCTGGACCTGATGTAGAAATAGATTACTCTTCAATTTACATATGGTCCAAAACAGTCTCAAACTAGTGAATCTGAAACTCAAACCAGTGACTTTGATACCTTGTGAAATCATTGATAGTAGTGAACAACTGTCAATGACCCAAGTGTAAGCCAACCTAGGTTTGGTCTGATGCTCTATCATAGAGAGTTATGCATCAGTTATGAAGATGAACATGTGTCTCTACCAACAAAGAACAAGTAACCTGTTTTCTAACCAGCAAGTAAAAACTCCTAGGGAAACTGTTAAGAATCAATTCACAAATAGTAAAAAATCCTAAAGTTGACAAGAAAGGGTTGGGATATGGGTTTGTTACAAAAGCATGTTTTGTATGTGGAAGTCTTAGTCATCTTATCAGAGATTGTGATTTCCATGAAAAGAGGATGGCTAAACAAGCTGAGTTAAACAATAAGTTGAGAAAGAAGTCTAGTCAAAGGGAGATTAGACCAATTTGGAATAATGTGCAAAGAGTGAATCATCAAAACCAATTTGTTCCTACAGCAGTACTAACTAGAACTGGCAAAATTTCAGTTAGTACTGCTAGAGCTAGCGGTACTAACAATGTTAGTATATAGCATATTTTAACAGACAGGCTTCTAGTACCATACTATGATGCTACGAAAGGTTAATACTGTTAAGCCTATTGTGAATAGAGTTAGACCAAAAACTATTTTTCATAAAACTCATTCACCATTTTTAAGGCCTTTTAAAAACACAACAGCACTTAGAACAAAATTTTCATATCAAAAGGTTGATACTGCAGAAGAAAATACAGTTAGTGTGTTGGGGTGAAAATGGGAAACTGGCTGTTAAGCCCTCAGCATGTTTGTAATTGGAGACCAAACAGGACATTACTGGGCAAATATCTCCAATACCAATAGTGGATCAAGTCTTAAAAATTGTTTCACTTTCAAAGATCCACTAGGCAGACTCAAGCCCAAACAGGCTTGGGTCCTTAAGGGAATCTAATCTCTTTTCTTTGATGTGCAGGATTATGCACACAGAACTTTACAGAACAAAGGAATTATTGATAGTGGATGTTCCAGGTACATGACTGGAAACAAGGCCTACCTTGCTGAATATCAAAACTTTAATGGTGGCCCTGTTGCTTTTGGAGGAAGTAAAGGTTACATAACTGGTAAAGATAAAATAAAAACAGGAAAGTTAAATTTTGAGGATGTGTGCTTTGTGAAAGAACTTCAGCATTTCAATCTCTTTTCTGTGTCACAGATATGTAACAAGAAGAACAAAGTTTTTTTCACTGACTTTGAATGTCTTGTTTTGTCTCCTGAATTTAAATTACCTGATGCAAATCAAGTCTTACTTAGAATCCCTAGACAAAACAATATGTACAGTTTCAATTTCGAGAACATTGTTCCTTCAGGAGGTTTAGCTTGTTTAATTGCAAAGGCCATAATTGTGAACTAACCAAATGGCATAGGAGGTTGGGTCATGTTAACTTTAAAACCTTAAACAAACTTGTGAAGGGAAACCTTGTAAGAGGTTTACCTTCAAAGATTTTTCAAAATAACCACACTTGTGTTGCTTGTCAGAAAGGAAAGCAACACAAGGACTCCTGTAAGGACAAATAATGTGTGCTCTATTAGTCACTCCCCTTTCTCCTTCTTTATATGGATTCTTGTTCACTTTGGACCTACATCTGTAAGGAGCTTAAACCATAAGACTTATTGCCTGGTTATCACTGATGATTGGATATGGTCAAACCCCCAACTCATTGCCATTTTTTTTTTTTTTTGTTTTTTTATGTTTTTTTTTAGTTTTTATTTTTTAGGCTTACACCACCACACCCCCACCCCCACTCCACCAACTTTATTTTTTTATTAGTTTAGTCGGGATGTTTTTTTAGAACTAAGGATGAAACTATGGAATCCTAAGGACTTTTAAGACAAATTCGTGAACAATTAAATCAAAAAGTTAAAACTATTAGATGTGATAATGGTACAAAATTTAAGAAAAATGATTTTATTGAATTCTGTGGGTCAAAAGGGATCAAGAGGGAATACAGTAATGCCAGAACTCCACAACAAAATGGAGTTGCTGAAAGAAAGAACAGGACCCTTATTGAGGCTGCTAGGACTATGCTAGCAGATTCATTTTTACCTAACACTTTTTGGGCTGAAGCAGTTAGTACTGCTTGTTATGTTCTTAATAGGGTATTAGTGACCAAGCCTCATAACAAGACACCTTATAAACTTATAACTGGTAAAATGCCAATCATAACCTACTAAGACCTTTTGTTCGGTACATTGTGACCTCTTGAAATACCATTGACCATTGGGCAAGTTTGATGGGAAATCAGATGAAGGGTTTTTAGTTGGGTATTCTCTACAAAGCAAGGCTTTTAGGGTATACAATTTAGAAACCAAGAGAGTTGAAGAAAACCTGCACATAACCTTTTTAGAGAATAAACCAAATGTTGCAGGAAAAGGACCAACTTGGCTGTTTGATCTTGATTATTTAACTGATTCACTAAATTATCAACCTGTGAGATTAGAGAATCAAGCTAACAAACATGCAGGTCCACAAGAAGCTAATCAGAATACAGGTACAAAAGAAAATATTGATGTATGTGATTCTCCAATAGAAGCTGAATCTGCTCAAGACTACTTTGTATTGCCAATATGGTCTTCTTATACTTCAACATTCAAGAGCTCAAAAGCAAGTGAAGAACCTACCAAGCATCTTGATATCCAACAAGTAGATAAGGAGAATCAAGTCTTTTTAGATGAGCTTGAAAGACTTAAAATACAAGAACAGGATGCTAATAATGCAGCTGAAGCTCTTAGGAAGGAGTTTGCCCAAGAAATTGAGGATTTGCTTCTACAAGCAGGAACTGCTAAAGCTAGCAGTACTAACATAGTTAATACTGCTAGCACACCAGTTAGTACTGCCAGTCCTTATGATCGACTATCCTTCACTGATCTAACCAATACTGAACAAGATGATTCAAAAATACCTGCACTTGAGAAAATTTATGCAAATCCTACTGATGGTATTTTTACCAATTCATCTTATTATGATGAGGGTGTA